>CM059276.1:4008105-4040605 GCA_030347295.1 Setipinna tenuifilis | reverse complement strand
CACCCACACACCCACATACACACTTGTATGCATGTTGCTGTGCATTTATAAAACCAGTACGAAACACATGTAACTCACCTTTTGCTGTGATTGGCTTGCTGGCAGGAGGGCTTCTATAAGGTTTTTTCTTACTACCTGCTGCTGAAGCCTCGTGCATTACCTCTCATGACCCACAGTGCTATTTGCAAACAGATGTTACACCAGTTTTCATGCTTTTATATGAGATATGTACATATATGCTTGAGACATTACGTAAAGTAGCTGGTGCACAAATTAAGAGCTCTTAAGGTATAGTTAAGAGCTGTAAAGGGAGGAAGGCTCTTTGTGATCTATAGACCACAGATGAATGTGTTCACTGAATGTGGCAGAGCATGTGTTTATAAGTGTGTGTATGTGTGTGTGTGTGTGTGTGTGTGTGTGTGTGTGTGTGTGTGTGTGTGTGTGTGTGTGTGTGTGTGTGTGTGTGTATGTGTTTGTCTGTATGTCTCAGTAGGCGCACATGTTAGTTTTTAAATGCTCTGGAGGCTGTGCACTCAGATCACACTGCCTTCCTGGAATCATTTGGCTTTATGATCAACACACTGCATGTACAAATATATTTGTTTAGGCTGGCATTTTTATGTTAATCCCATACCAAGATTTGCAGATATCTCTGCTGATACTGTGTATTTGTTCTTGTTGTCCCTTTTATGTGTGTTTTTATACATCAAATATTCTTGGAATAAATCTCACAAGTATTTGTGTATATCTGTATACAACTAAGTGTGTGTATGCATGTGTTTGTGTGTAGTGAGAAGAAAAGCCCATGTTTATCTGTTGCTGGTCTGCTTCTGCATGGGGGATGGATGTCATTGCTGGCTACAGTGGAGATGTATGTGTGCCTGAGGCGGCGGCACCAATCACGCTCTCCTCTCTGACATTGTCAAAGTAGTTACAAGCTCATGGGCACGGTGGAGAGGGAAGTCCCTAGGGTGTCATTTCTACCCTATAACACATCGGCATGGTGACTATGGGACAGGCACAGAGAACACAGAAGAGAGATGTGTGATGAGAGCACATCTATAGGTGTGCAAACACACACACACACACACACACACACACACACACACACACACACACGAACACACGCGGACATGCACACTCACATGCACATGCACGCATGGATGCACACACAACCACAATCACTAGTGTTCACACAGAGGTGTATGCACCTCACTATAGGTGTGCAAACACACACACTCACACAAAGGTGCATGCATTCACTTTCACTTATCTGTTCACCTGAGACCGCACACACACACACATTCACCTTTTGCAACTCGCTCTGTGGACCCGCTAGGAAATTTCCTCCTTTGATAAGCCACCGGGGACAAAGGCACAACAAACAAAGGAGCGAAGAGGAGCTTTTAACAGCCTCCACGGACCCACGCCTTCGGCAGCAGCAGGAGCCATCAGCAGCAGCAGCCAAGTGCCACCTCAAATTAAAATTTAATCTCAAACAGCAGTGAGTGTATATATCTGTAAAAGTACAGATTTATAATTTATTGGACACAGCGAGCTAGTTGAGCCCCGTTAATCATATGTCATATATATACATCCGCCATATACAGACCCATATATTTGAAATATGAGCTCCATAAAAGCCCTGAGAGATGTATGGAGTTGCTTGCATGGGGGTGAAGTGTGTTTGTGTGTGTGTGTGTGTGTGTGTGTGTGTGTGTGTGTGTGTGTGTGTGTGTTTGTGCATGTGTGTGTTTCTGTGTGTTTGTGTGTCTGTTTTTGTGTGCGTGTGTGTGTGTGTGCATGTGTGTGTGTGCGTGCAGAGATGCAAGGGCTCCTCCCGATCACCAGCAGCATGCCTGCTGCCAAGCATCTCTTTGTTTCCAGCTGTGGGCTCTGCCAGGGCCATTTTTCCCCAGGTGCTGTCCTTGTGTCTTTGTCTGCTTTTTGCCCTCCCAATGATAATCCCCCCTTCGCAGGTTTCCGTTGACTCAACAGATGGACCCCCGGTTCATTAACTTTAATATGTCCAACATCAATTAGGGAGGAGTTAATTGGGATGCTCCGAGAGGTGATTGCTGACGAGCGCGGTGCATACGAAAGCCCTCCCATTAATGAATGGCACTCGTCAGGAAGAGCAGAGCTAGAGGCAACGCCGACAGGGATGCAGGAGCAGCACCGCTCAGGCACAGATGAGGGATGGACGAGGGGCTCTGGTGGTTGAGGAGAGGCTAGTGATAGTAATGGTGGTGGTGGAGCTACTGCTGTTGGTGGTAGTAGTGGGACTGGAGTGGCTGGTAATGGTGATGGTGGTGGTGGGGGCACTGGTGGTGATGGTACAAGTAGAAGGAGAAGCAAAAGTTTTTTTTATTGTCACTATATATACAGTAAGTACTATATATAAGTACAGTAAGATGTTGTTTGGAGTAAGCCAACAGATGCACAAAGTATAAACAGTAAATAAAATAAAAGATTATAAATATGTATAACAGTTACATACAACTAATAAATATGAATGAAATATACAAACATACCTGAAAATGTACAACAATAGGAAAAACATAAGGTGCAAGGTATAGATAAAGTGCATGGGATTGTGGGGGTATTGGTTGTGGGACTGGAGTGGCTGGCAATAGTGCTGGTAGTGGTGGGGCTATGGGTGGTGGTGGGGCTTCTGGGGGTGATGGTGGTAGTGGTGGTGGCGGTGGTGGTGATGGTGGGGGGGGGTGGCTTTAGGTGAGGAGGGCTGGTGGAGGGATGCTGTTATTCCCTCTGATCCTCACAAAGCACACATTCCAAGAGCTGACCTTAATGAGGTGCTGCTGCTGTGGCTACGACTGGCACAGGGAATCATCACCTGAGCCTCCTCTCCATCCTCCTTATCTCCCCAAGACACCATTTTCATCTCTTCTCACGCAGCCCCACCACCTCCTCTCCTCTCTCACTTGTTTTCTCAGTCTTTGTCTCTCCCTTTCCGACTTTCGCTGCCCCAAGTCTTGGTCTCACAAACACATCCTTTCATTATTCTCTGACCCTGGTGCCTCACTCCTTTGGCGTTTGTGAGAAATGAGTTTGCCACCTGGTGTTGTTGTTATGTTGAGCCGAGGTGAGGTGCGCCCACACACTGAAGGGCTTCTCTTTGGGAGAATGTGTGTTTTTTTCTGTTTCTGTCAGCTGCTGTTGCTGACTCAGCCTCCCTCTCATGTTGCGTATCTTTCTAGTGAAACAGGTGTTGCTGCCAGAGGGAGACGCGTATATGGTTGCAATTAAAAGCAGCCAAAACATGGCCGCCATCATTATGGAGATGAATGGCTTATTGGTCGTCTATATCTCATAAGTGGCAGCAGAAACGTGGGTTGTCAAGCAGAAGTCCTTCAGGACATGTCTTTTGGACAGCCATCGTTTGGAGAAAAACAACAGTAGCCACACTATACAGAAAACATAAATCTAGCGTGAAATTACATTAGTTTAGCTAATATCTTAGACTGTGTGTTAGCATTATCTATGTGATGATCATTAAAAAATCAGAACATCTGCCAGGCTTATGGAAGGCTCATGTCTCAAGGGTGTCTATTTTGCAAGATTATGTAGGAGTCTGCAGAGAGCATACCAAACATGTATGCTGACATAAAACTCAGATGATCAGTTTTTGTATCCAACTAACAAGCAGAGGTACAGATTTTGGCTTCAGAATGTAAAAATCCACAAATAGTTTGGATATATTTTTGATTCAACCTGGCTTCTGAACCAACTCATCCTAATGAGCACATAAACCATCAGGCAGGTAAACTGGCTAATTGGTGCAATCACCTGTGCTAACTGCATAGGCGAAGGGAATGCATGGTAGACTGTTACTTTCTAAAGCAGCGATCTCCACCTAGGCCAACAAATTAACAGCTTTGGTTTGCTTAAACAATCAACCACACCGCTGATAAAAGCTAACCACTAGATATATGTTTATTTCATATAAATGTTAAAACAAATATGGCAGCCTTCTCCACATAGTTTCATGGTGCCGATCACAAAATGAAAGTGGAAAGGCTCAGCTGCCAGTCAGTGTTTTTTACTCATATAATGTCATAATAAAGGGTTTTTATTTATATATCCTGCCAGTTTTTAATGCATTACATCATGTTTGTGGGACAAAAAAAACAGAATAGACCTTAGATTGGAATAGATGGATTACAATGAATCTCAGAACCGCTAACTCTATTGTTAGATATTGTTAGCCCATACAACATGTTGTATTATGAGCCACACACTGAGATAAGGTGTTTTAAAGCCAGCTTATATCTCAGGTTTATCTGATCAGATTTTTATTCTGTACAGTTGCAGACTGCTAATCCATTACCTTGACAACCACGCAGTGAGCAACAGTATAATGCCAAAGAGCATTAGCCCACGAACTACACCCACACAACAACAACAAAACATTGACAAGTGTGTATATTGCAAGCTGATGAATCCACAGGAAATTCCCGACAGTATCATCAATTGACTCAAGCAAGCTGTTTACCATTATGTGCATGTAAGTCTTTGTGTGTGTGTGTGTGTGTGTGTGTGTGTGTGTGTGCGTGCGTGTGTGTGCGTGTGTGTGTGTGTGTGTATGTGTGTGCGTGTGTGTACATCTGTATGTGTATGTGTATGTGTGTACATCTGCTTGTGTTTGTGTGTGCATATGTGTGTGTGTGTGTGTGTGTGTGTGTGAATACATTATGCACCCACTGTATGTAAATACCTGTGCAATGTGTGAAACAACACGAGCCAGGTCTCATTTATCAAGCGAGGCGTGCCGGGCGGCACTGTGAAGGGGGCTGCTCCCCACTTCAGGGGCTCCTCTCCTGGACTGGACCGTCTCTGCCTTCGCCTCTGCCAGCCATGAGTCTGATTAAAAACCACCTGTCACCTTGTCAGCAGCGAGAGGGAGGAGAGCAGAGGAGGAGGAGGAGGAGAGAGAAAGCAGAGGAGGGACTACTAGCTTAATGATCACTGCTCCAAGAAAACATGGAGGTGTTGGCTGTTTAACAATCACCCATGGACCAGACAATGCTATTTGCATTTCTTGTTGCCCTTGTGACAGACAAATAAACATGCACTGCAACTGCAAAATTCAAAGAAGAAGATAAAAGCTGTCTGCCTGTCTGAATATAGGCTAACAATAGCTTGTCTAAATCATATTCAGTTGGTGCCCATTAAAACAAATCTCACTAAGGTTGTAACTCAGTTAAAAATAGGTTTGTTGCAGTTATCCAGGCTGTTGTTTTTGGTCATTTTCTCCTTTAGTTCATCACCGACCCCCAATCCCATCAACATTTCTGTCCCTGGAAAGATCTATGCAGCCCCCAGACTGCTGTGAGGAACATGCGGAGAGCCTGCAGCAAAGTTCACAACCTCAGCCCAAACCCACTGTTAACAAGACCTTTTTTTGAGGGAAAACACATCGCCTCTCTCTGTTGACATTCCTCCTCCGTGTTGGCATTGTTCAGAGATTGGCTGCAGCTGCTTATTTTTTCCAGCCAGCAGCCTTTCTCTTTGGAGACCAGACCTTTGAAGTGCTGGCTGCCGAGGTGTCATCTGTGTGTGTCTCTCTCTCTCTCGGGGCAGGGCACCATTTGCACAGAGCGAGGAGAGGAGAGGATTTTATAATCAGTGTTGAGCAGTATAATGGGACTCTAAATAGCGCTGAAGTGGATATCATCCCTTGACCCCCCCCACCCCACCCCCTAGTTCACTTCCACATTCAGCTCTCTTGAGACACAGGATCAGGTGAAATTACTTTCGGGTTCCTCTCTCATTCCCTTTGTCTGCTTGAAATGAAATAGAACAAATCCCCATCTTCTGTACATCTCTTTGGCCAGCCATCCCTCAGAAATAATTATTCCATGAGAGAAAGTCATCATTAACCCATGAAAATGGGGGAATAAACACTATAGTGTTGTCTGTGTGTTTGCCTCCCTCTAACCCTAGGCTTGGCATGGTTCTGGATGGCTGACTCATTAGCCCCCCCCCCACACACACACACACACCCCACCCTACCTTCCAAACACACACACACACACACACACACACACACACACACACACACACACACCCTCCAGCTTTGTTGAGCACAGTGCAACACACCGCAGGGTCGACCCCACTTCCCCACCATCCCGCTATGGGAAATTTGCATGTGCACTGAGTGTAAAATTGAGCGCTCCCTCAGAATCAAGTCTTAATCAAGCAAGTCTAATGTTCCTGCAACTGGGATGTGATTATTTATTTTTCTTTCTTTTTTTCTCCTTTCGCTTGCCTTTTGTGTCTCCTCTTACAGGATTCTGGTAGAATTTAAAAGGAAGGGGAAAAATACAGCCTTGATCTTTGACCCTGTGAGGATAATGGATAATATTAGACACAGTGGCAATAACATAAACACAACAGTTCTGAGAATTCTGCAATACGAAGTGAGGGAATAACAACAATCAGCTGTTATTTCCAGGAAAAAAAACATCTTTGTAATTGTACAAAGAGATAAACAGTACTAAGAAGAAAGCTACAAGAGACTTCTTATTTTAGCACATGAACACTGAGGGGCGCTGTTTATCATTCTTCAGACACAAAGGAAGGCTCACTTTCTCTTTGTGAGCCTACAGCCTGTGTGCACTAAAGTAATTGTGTGAAAATTTCCTTCAAACATTTTTTAAAAAGAATACCAAAAAGTCTTCCCATCAGTTTAGCCAATGGGCACAGGGAAAATCAATTTTGAAAGATCTTATGAGAACAATGCCTTACAATCAAAGACCAGCTATTTCTGTAAAAAGTGACACAAAAGATTTGGATTAATGTGCATGCAAACATAAACACACACACACAATCACACACACGCACACACACACACACACACACACACACATGCACGCATTGCAACACAACCGCAACAATAACCCCTGCCGGTTGCTGTGTGCTTGCTTGCTGTGTGAACATTTAGATTAAAGTAGAGTATGCTTTGATTTGTAGGGCTGTGCAGGCTATTCATTACTTTGCCTTTATGATCTCTTGTGCTTCACTGTGCACTACTCTTTATGCTACACAGTGAGCTGTGCTTTGCTTCACTCCGCTTTGTGCCATACTGTGCTCTGTTCCGCTCTGTGCTGTGTTCTATTCTACTCTCTGCAGTATTCTATTGTGCTTTGTGCTCTGCTGCATTCTATTCAGCTGTTATACTCTGCCATGTTCTCCTCCGCTTTGTGTTGGGTTTTACTAGGCTACACTAGGCTGTCTCCTCCTGTGTGTTTGCTCCTGTGCTTTGCTCTTCTCTTCTTTATGCTGTTTTTTTACTCTACTCTGTGCAACGAGTTTTATTTGGATATATTTTGATTATATCTCCACGTATCATAGCTTGTCTTTCATTATTTTTCTTCAAGTTAGCTGAGTTAGCCTGTGTTGTTTATAATTTGGTACTTCTGGTGTTGTACGTCACTTTGAAGAAAAGTATTTGGCAAATACTCTAACTGTAACTGTATTCTGCTCTGTGATGCATTCTCTGTGGCTTTGTGCTCTGCTGTGTTCATCTCTGCTTCTGTGCGAGGCTGTGTTCTACTTCTCTTTGTGCCATGCTGTGCTGAGTTTTACTCTGCTCTCTGCAGCTATCTGTTTTGCTTTGTCTTCTGCTGTGCTCTCTGCTTTGTGTTAGGCTGTGTTGACTTTACCCTGTGCAGAGCTACGTTATATTCTGTGCTTGGCTGTGCTCTACTCTGAGTTATGTGTTCTCCTCTGCTCTGTGTTAGGCGGTGTACTTCTCTTTGTGCCATACTGAGCTGAGCTGTGCTCGACTGGACCAGGCAGCAGCAGCACACAGCAGCAGGAGCGTACAGCCGCAGAGTTATGCAACCACTCAGAGAGGGACGGGGAAGGAACTAATGTGATGAGAGAGAGAGAGAGAGTATCTGGGTCAGAGCCATGCTTATTGAACCAGCGCTCAGCGGGGGGAAATGAAAGAAGTGGGAGCAGGACACTGACGCCACCCCCTCCTGTTCCAGAGATCGGACGGATGGCACTGCAGCTGCAAGGAGACAGATATTTGTTTATTTATTTATTTGTTTTTTTTTTTTTTAGAGGAGAAGGCAATTCTGATGAGAAAATAAGATCCAAGGTAGGTGAGCATGAAAGAAAATACTGCTGAGGGAGAGAGAGAGGGAGAAATATAGAGTTAGATGTATAGAGAGAGACAGAGACATAGACAGAGAACACTGGTGAAGGAGATGTAAGTTGTGATGAGGTGTTTGAGAGGAACAGGATGAAGTGAATAGAATAGCTACATGCCAGAGTGAGGGAGATTCATAGTGGAGACGTACTATAACCATATGACAGGAGAGGTTGCAGGAGGGGTGTTGAGAGAAGAGAGTTATGGGGGGTGAGAGGGGAGGAGGAAGCAGGAGGAAGAGTGAGTGAGTGAGTGAGTGAGTGCTCAGGTCGTGGGTTTAGCCTGCGGCATCATCACATACACAAGTGCGCTCCCACACACCCACCACATAGCTGATTAAAATGCAGCCTGACAGAGGGGCTGCTCTCCACTCTCACAGATATGCTGCTGCACTGACCTCTTTATCTGTCAATAAGCTGCAAGCCACCACCACACACAAGCCTTTCCTGATGTGTGAGAGGCCACTGCAGAGGCTACTGGCTATTTGATGTGCTGGGTTCACCCATGACCACAATAGAGTGCTTCACAAGAATCACTGTCCCCAGCTTTCCCCTTCATTAAACTCTGTCTACTTTGTAAAAATTCCATCCATCTAAATTTGAAATCATTACAGAATTTCCTATTGCACTTCATTTGTGCAGATTTATTGGTGACATACAAACAAATTTGGGATAAAATTATTCTTTTGGTGGGATTCATCTCTTATAAAAGGTATCCATTAAAGAGTGAACACTCCTCATTCTATATAGTTGAGTGTTATTTTTGGGCATTATTTCACTATCAAAGTCAAGCTCACCTGTATATGGTTGACAACTTCACATTTCTGTCTTGTTTCTGTGACATCTATGACAGTCATCTTTCTGTATCCAGTTTGCAAAGGTCTGGGCACCCTAGTGACCACTGGAGGCCGACCCCAGTATATTTATGAACACAAAAGTTGTCCATCGATTGTAGCCACAGAACCACGCCTGCAGTTCCATCTCCTTCACCATCCAGTACACCAGTAAGCTTATCTCCTCCTCGGGGCAAGACTGCAGCTGTCTGTTTCTAAAATGCATTTAACACATAGACTCCATATAAGATAACTGGACAAACACCCTGTGACGTGCAAATTAACTTGGTCATAAACCGGATGAAGCCTAAGTTGAAAGTTTCAGGCACCACCATCGTTGCCAATTCATTCTATGAATATCAGCGTAAATTATCTGAGGATTGAACTAATGAATTCTAAAAAATCACCCCCCTCAGAGTTATTAGAACTGAAAAGTACTGAAACACACCAATCTATTTTTGAATATAGACGTTTTAACATAAAATTCTACAGGAAGTTGCATGCAGTATGCAGACAACAAATCCATACGTTTCTCTGTTTCTGTACAAAAAGTTATGTAGTATTTGTTAGAAAAACTAATAAAATAAAAAGACAACCTTTCATGCTCATAGTTGCAGAAATCACAGTGAATTACACTGGATAAATGTTATTCTTTATTGATAAAACATTTTCGCATAGCATTATTTTGGAGATTTTAATCCAAATTGATTTTCCATGCTCTGAAAGTGTTTATTATAGTGCACAGAGCTCCATTAAATTGAATGTTGTGGCAACTGTCAGTATCAGCAAAGGAAATGGTATCGATGTATGGCGTTAGTATGTGTGCTGTCATGATGCTTTCTGGAGGTAATCCCCTGGTATCTTTAGTTTAAGAGATAAACTAGCTAGACTGTACCATCTTATATTGCATGAATCAGACACAATCAACACACACAGGCAACTAAATCCATAATGCTGATATATAAAAGGCAAACATGATATATATGTCAAAATAACCTGTCAGGTGTCTACACTTCAGCAGTTGACTGTGGTAAGCCTTTCATTCAGCACAGTGAACTTTTTTACTTTATTTTTTATTTACTTTATTCACACAATATCCTAGTGTGCAGTTTTCTTGTTGTGAAGTATTTCCAATTCAAATGTATTGACCTTTAAACTGATATTAAACATGAGTGATGCTCACAGTGGATGCACTGTTAATCACTTATTTTTTTCATATGCATGAAATAATCATTTTACAGAGCTCAGACATATGAGTGGATGTATGCATGCTGCACATCACATCTACTGTATCACCTGTTGAGGGCAGGCCAGTGAATCTGCCATTAGACCTCTAGAATAATTATATAAACAAGTTATACAAATCATTGATAAAAGTTATCTCAGTGCCATCCTGGTACTCAACATCAACATCATAGACAAACATAACTTATTGTGGTTTGAAAATGTTAGACTCTTTTCAACCTTGAATCTGAAGATCTGAAACAACCTGGGCCCTGCATGCTTACTGGATTTTGTTTGCTATTGCTATTGCTATTGCCGATATTGCTAGTTCTCTAAGATACACCAGAATAGAATGGTTTCTGTTTATTACTGTAACATACATTTTTGCCTTAGAACCTTTGGACAATCTGCCTTTTCTTTTAAAGCCACTACACAGTGAAATACAATGACAGATTACATAAAGAGCTGCAGTTCCATCAAGAGTTTAATTTCTAAATTGATTTTTCCTGAAGACCATTAACATTTGTAACCACTGGTAACCAAAGTCACCTTTTTCCTTTTTTTAATTCTTACTATGGTGCGGACAAAAATGTAATTTCTGTGTGTGTGTGTGTGTGTGTGTGGGGGGGGGGGGGTTGTCTGTATGTTTTTTTTTTAATTGTGCCCTGTCAGAATACTGCAGATGTAAATTAGCCTGAGGCTAACTGTGATACAATGCATCAAATGGCAACATTTATGTTTAAAATTGTACATGGTACCTAATAAATAAAATAAATTGCCAAAAAAATGACATGCATGTATGCATAACACAGCTGTGTAGCATGGCACTTTGCATGTTCAGAATGCAAAGCTTTTGCATAATACATCCTGTGACTGGTATTGGTTACCTTTACGGCGATAATACTATAAGGTCTGCCTTTGTGCGATCTGTGAGAGAGATAGCCCAATATGTACATATCAAAACTGCACACCGGGGAGTCGCTGCAGTTTTTTATATATGAATGTTATGGTCTGTTGGGAACCACTGCCATTTCGAGTGACATTACCCTCCTCTAGAACTTTATAATAACCGTTACACACCTCTTGCACAAAGCAAAAAAGAGCAAAGGGTGAGAATGGGGGGAAGTAAACTCAAAGTACTTAATTGTCCTGTTAAACCACTGCCCAGTGGTTACACACATCAATAAAATAAGACACTCCTGAGGGCGGATTCTTAATTGACGCTTAAGTCACCACACATTTACATGCAAATGACATTGAGAATTGTACATAAAGAGATGGCAAACCCCCTACGTTAGTTGAGGCACGTCTTAAATGCCTTTCTGACTCACCTCCCCCTGCACGCACACACACACACACACACACACACACTCTCTATCTCTCTCTCTCTCTCTCTCACACACACACACACACACACACACACACACACACCTGCTTGTGTAAGTCCCATGCCACACACTACTCTGTCTATAGCTTTCCACCCCCTCCCTCTTTAAGATTTTAGCATTCAAGCCTGCAGCTACTTGCCACAGTACGTCTTTCACTCATTCCAAGTGACAGTGACTCGCTGCGACCGGTCTCCTGGTGAGATTGCTGGTACATAGGAGAGCTCCCGGGGTCAACAATGAATATTTAAAATTGCTCCCACATCAAATTAGAGATGACCTTGGTTGTATGCTGCTGCCTGATGAAGTTGAAGAAGGGCATAATTTGCCTTCGCGTATACCAGCCATTGCCAAGATGCCTGGGAGGCCTTAAGGTTGGAGCGACGTGAATAAAAGCCTGATAATTATCTTGATTGTTCCTCGGAAATTGTGAGAGAAAAAAGGGGAATGTTTTGAAGTCGGGCTGGCAAGCAGGGGGGGAACTGGTTACGCTTGAGACTACCACACCAAAATCAAAAGGGGCTAATTAATGTATGAGAGCAGCGGAGTTATGGGTCTTGGGGGGATTTAGGTAGGTGGTGCTTTGTGAGGGGAAGGTATCCTGTGTTGACTCAAGTTGCTCAAAGGGCTCAGCGTTTGCGGTGAGCTGCCAATACGCCCCTGACGACTCAACGGGCCGTTATGACCCCTCGCTGAAGGAGACTAAGCACGGGCAGCACTAACGAGAGAAGATAACATCGATCTGGAGACATCTCATGTCGATAGCTGCTACATACAGTCTGACAACACACTGGGCTCACATTCAGGCACTCTCTCTTTCACTCTTTCACTCTCTTTCTTTATCTCTCTCTCTCTCTTCCCCCCTTTCCTTCCTCATACCCTTTCATGTACATCTGCACAAAAGACCACCAATTGCTTTTCATTGATGCAAATCAGATTTTGTGCTGGGGCCGTGCACTGGGCTAATGAATGGCATTTAGCAGGAAAAACCCGCCTTGGCAGCAATAAAAACCCTCAGTGGCCGGGGGAGCAAGCCGTTCCTCTTGTTTGAGCACAGGGGGAGGAGGCCTCAGGGATGACCCACTGCAGATAAACTTGTGATGCATTCACCATCCTGGAAAGGTCAATAATACCCCTGTTTAATTTGGGGAGCTGCTAAATGTCCACCCTGAATCCTCTGGTTTTCTTTCTCTCTCTACCTCCCTCTCTCCATGCTTTGCTCTCTTTTTCAACCTCTTACTCTTTCTCTCTCTCTCCATCCCTGGCTTGTTCTCTCTCTCCCCCTCTCTCTCCCCTTCCCCATCTCTCTTGCTCTTTCTCTTTCCTGCTCTCCCCCACCACTGCTCTGCCCCCCTCTCTCCATCCTTTTCTCCCCCCTCTCCCTCTCTCTCCCCCCCCCCACTCTCTCTCTCTGTCTCATGAGTGTACTGACATAGATGACCACCATTGCACCCACTGCAGCGGCAGATCAATCCCCGCATCTCCTTAACGGCCAGCCCCAGGCGCAGCAGCGGCAGAATTGATCTCCCCTCCTGTCAGGTCCCTCACTCCTTGTTCACTCTTGGGGAGCTTTTGGCCTGATGCTCTGTTGCCCTGTGGGGGAGCCACCCCCCGCCTCCCTTCCTGTTCCCTGTTGCCCGTTTCTCTTCCTCCATCATGTTTCATCCTTGATTTATTTATCCATGTTATCATATTCATTTATTATTGCTGACTTCCCTGTACTTTTGTTGGAACTGGCTCTTTTTCTTGGCAAGACAGAAGCCAATATCTTTTTTTTCCTTTTTGCTAAGTGCCTCCTTTGTTGGCCCACTAGAGTAGTCTAGTGATGGTAACTTATTGGGTCTTATGAAACGAGTTGAGGGACCAGAGGGGATGGCTGGCGTTCATTCTTGTGCCCATGAATGGATGGAGGATGGAGAGGTTGCCAGCAGGCTTAATAGCAGACCGGGGGAGCACAGCAGTGGGTCACAGTGGCAGAACAAGACTTGAACAAATTGTATTGGGTTGGGTTCCTGCATCATTAGTGCCAAGGTTGTGTCAACACTGAAGGGCACTGGATGAATTTGTTCACCAATGCTCATTCACTATGTCACCATGTGGGTTCTGAGGCACAGGAAGGGTGTAATAGAACACAGATCTCACTGCAGGTAATAACTGAAAACCCATACTCTTCAGACAAACACTGGAATCGACCCTTTTCTCTTTTCTGAGAACTTCTTATTTAGCTGTAAGTTAATAGACGTCTGAGTTGCCCTGATGTTGTTTCAGAAATTCGATTCAAACATTGTTGAGGGGCCTTCTGATTCTAATAAAAGTTTTTTCGCCAGGACACAGACAAAACACATTCATCATTTTCATTACTCACGTACATTTAACCTTCAGCTTTTCACCATTCATTTCCCCCCGAAGCAGCCACGGCCGTGCACTCTGATCCCTGAAGAGTGTTCTGTGGGATCGTATGATCCAATAAGGCGAACATGACCAACACCCCAGAACCCAATACCAGTCAGCCCTGTGTGGCACTGTTTCAACCCCCAAGTTCCAGGACATTCTTTAATCAGCCCCTGCTAAACATGACACTGAGGAAGTCTAGGTGACGTATCTCTCCTGCTGTCCCGCTGGCTTGATGGGCTCCACAGATGAGTTACAGCTCAATTTTCTACCGGCCGAGCCGCTATGGCCTGGAGCTGCAGCCGTTATGGATATTCAGGCACGTGGAGCAGAGCTGAGGCACACTGAATACACCTCCCCAAGGACAGAGTCTGCAGGGCCACCCCGTAATGATGAAGAGGTATATTTATTACCGCTATGTGCTGCTGCCGCGCACTGAGTGTCGAGCGGCACATCGCGTCACTGCGAGGCTGCTGCAGTGGTGTGACCCCTCTAGATAGCGCGGAGTGCAGCTTTTTTTTCCGAACGAGATGGAGCTTGGTTAGTGCCAGCTGTGAACGAGTGATGGAATGCAGTATCTCCTCCAAGCAGACCGGCATGCGGTGCAGCGGTGGAGCCAATCGGGGCTGCGGAGCCTCGGGGATGGGGGCCACCGTAAAGGGAAGAGGTAATTGGAGGCTAATGGGATCAGGAATCACACATGTCACACCTCTCACTTTTTTTACTCTCTCTCACACTTTCTCTGTCAAACTCTGTAGTCCATGCACACACACACACACACACAGTCAAAAACGTACACACTTACACACACACACACACACACTAAAACACACTAAAACAAACTAAAACGCACTTGAGCACACAGGAGATACATGCGGAGGATATGCCTATACATCAATTTTATACTAAACACACATACTGCACGTGCCCATGCACACTTCTGTAGATACACAAATTGTCAAGTTCACTACTGAATTACAAAGAGGCAGCAGCCTAAACAAATCATAAGTTTATCATTATATTTAAATCAAAGGTGAATAAATGAAGTGCTCAGATGCCGATTAAGTGACACATGTGGTAGCCTTGGCAAAAAAAGAAACACCTTTGGCTCTAGAGACTGTTTTTGGCAGGCATTATTATGAATGCAAACAGAGAAGAACAAGCGAAGCATTTGTGTTGAATGGGGATTAATTAGCAGAGGTCCTTTGGAGAGCCCTGAGACCTATGATGACCGCAGGTCCAACAGGAAGCCCAGTTCGAATGGTAGCCAAGTCCTCCAGCAGGGATGGAGAGCACACACATCAGGAAGTGCCCGAAAAACCCCACCATCAGCAAAAGCAAGCCCTGCCAAGGGTAGCAGAAACGGCTGCCAAGTAAACAAGAGCTGACAACAATCATCAGGGCTGTCAGAGGAAAGGCAGACAGGGAGAGAGAGAGAGAGAAAGATGGAGAGAAGAATGGTTTAGGTGACATTTGGAGGTGGAAGGAAGAGAATGAGAATGAGGAGGATAGAGTAACCTTGGGTCTGGAGGAGGAAGTAACTATGGTAGAAAGCAAAATAAAAAATGAACAACAACAACAAATAAAACTTCCGCCCCAAGTGTACCCTGTAAAAAATATTTTGTCTATCCTACAGTCATTTTAACATTCAGACACTGCAGGGACCTGATAGACATGGGGGTGGGTGATAAACAAATGGTGATTTTGCTGTTGCAGTCTCAATGGTTCATGACAGAGACCATGAAATAATTGTAACTAACAGTACTTCACTTTATACCTATTTATGTTTATTCATCTTTACAACTACTCTTACTACTACTAACCTACTGCTACTATTAGCCTACTACTACAATTACCACTACTATTACTACTAGCCAACTACCACTACTACTACTGCTACTACTACTACTATTTATTATTATTATTATTATTATTATTATTATTATTATTATTATTCATACTGTAGTAGTAGTAATAGTAGCAGTATTAGTGTATGTATGTGACAAACGTGGACTTGAATCTTGAAACATGAATTCACAACAGCTCAAGAAAAAAAACATGATTGTTCCTGAAGATGTCATGAAAAGGCACTGGATAAATATTAATAGAAAGAGACCAACACTGGTAGCTTGTCTGTCCAGTTCTCTTTGCTCTCTTGCTTGTCATCTGCAACAATGTTTTTACACAAGGCACCCCTACTCAGAGTCCATTAGGCATTATGGCCAGCAGACAGAGTCCATCCGTGGCAGGAAAGTCATTGAGTTGGAGTGGCTGGGAGGTTGAAAGTGACACAAAAAGCCCTCCCGCTGGAAGGACACAAAGAAACAAAAGGAGCTCCAGAGTGGTGTTGTGTAATGGCTGCCTTTTTTTGTGAGAGTGTCGTCACACAGCTTTCTAAGGGTGATGCAGACAAGAGAAGGGAAAATGGACCTGTGAAAGTGATAGGGACTTGACCTTGCATTGGTGGGGGTGGGTGGATTAGGGTATGTGTGTGTGTCTGTGTGAGGGAGAGAGAGAGAAAGAGAGAGAGAGAGAGAGAGAGAGAGAGAGTGAGTGAGTGTGTGTGTGTGTGTGTGTGTGTGTGTGTGTGTGTGTGTGTGTGTGTGTGTGTGTGTGTGTGTGTGTGTGTGTGTTAGAGTGTGCGTGAGTGCATTCCCATGTGTGTGACAGTGTGTGTTTGCACTGCTTTTGTGTGTGAATGTCTTTCTCATATAAGTGCATCATGGGGGGCTGGTATTGGGTGTTGATCTGTTCAGTTTCTCCAATACACAGATCTGGGCACTCCTCACTGCATTGTACTGCAAAAACCACATTGTTGAGGTTGTGTCTTGGAGTTTTGTCCTTGGGGTGGACCGGTCTCTGGTGTAGTACATATCTGGATCATTTGAGAAATTAAAAAGAATCTTCAGCAAGCACAACATCCCAATATAGTTCAAGCATGGCACACCCTAGCAAGGTCAAATGTATTGAAGCTCAAAAAAATAAGTCCAGTTGCTTATAACTTAGCTCCTTTGACTACCATGACCTGGATGAATGAGAATCTTCACAGGTAATAACCCCCATTAAAAGGTAGTACCCCCCAATTATGGAGGGGTTATTCACCCTCTGTTTGCGAGGCTTGTGTGTACATGTGCTTATTTTTCTGTCACAGTCAGCCCAGGTTCCCTACAGACCATGCTCCACCCCCTAGTCACAGATAGCCCTGCTTAATGCTTTCAGTCCCTTAACAGTACTTGTTTCCAGTCCCACTACCTACCTTACTCCATTTCACTCCTTGTCTGGAGAAGTTACAAGTGCTTATACTACTCATAAAAAGTTAGGGATATTTGGCTTTCAGGTGAAATTTTAGGATGAACCCAAAATGCACCTATAACCTTTACAGATTAACTTAATGTAACATTCTCTAAACTTTTGAATGCACATGTCCACCAGTTCAATGTTTTAAGACTTCTTGCACATCTTGTTCTTCTCTTTAACAGGGAGCTTAAAAATCCTTAGAAGACATATTACACTGTGAATATTTTTTGCTGTGCTTTTCCCTGTCCCAATCCTTGTTTGCCTTGTGCTCTCATGAGCTTCAGTTTGGGCTACGTCCCATCAGACCTCCCCTAGGGTGTTTGTTTCAATTAAATAACACCATTTGGGAGTTGAATGGCAATGAGTCTGTATGCATGCAGAGTCTGTGTGTCCTGTCACTTTTACTCAGCACTCACCTTTACTGTAATAGCCGAGAAAATAACTAGGCATATGAGCTTATGGGACAAAATGAATATACATTTAGTTTGACTTGTTTTTTATTGCTGGAGAATAAGCTTACATGTGTCAGTAAAGGAGATCATTATGACCGCCACTAGTGTTAGTACAGTCATATAGGTTTAGTCTTTTTTTTTGTGCTTTTTTTGTCTTTTTTACTGATTTTGTGTTGAGACTGGGGAGCCCAAAACATATTGGGGATGTAGTCCTGACTGCATGGTACGGAATAAGCTGTTTTCTGCCCGTTTAGGTTAGCCACATTTTATGCAGTTTTGTAAAGAACTGAGAGCAAGAGTAAACTAACTCCTCCGAGGGCATTTATCTGATTGTCAGGAAATTTGGTGCAGAAGCTAAAAGCATTTCTTGTGAAATAAGACCTTGGGCTCGACAAGTCCATAAATGTTTATTTGGCATGTAGAGTCACCTAGGGAAAATTATACATGTAGAAGATGAGTTTTTGAATTGACAGTATCTTGGTTGGAGAAAGTCATTATCGTATCGAATTTGCAATGTAGGACTACTACTGCAACCATTTAAAGCACATTTTGTTTAAGGAACTTTGTTCCTTAGGATGTGCTATAATTCCCAAAAATTACATTTTGGCTAATAACTGCAAAATTATTAGGTATAAAAACACAATTCTTTTACCCCAACGCTCCCTGACAAGGTTTGCATCAAACACATTAAAACACAAAAAGAGAAAGTAAAGTAACTCCTCTGAGGATATTTATATGATTGTCAAGAAATTTAATGTACAGACATCTGCGGACCACACCTTGATACTTTTGATCAGTAGCATCTATTAAAAGTAGAGTGTGGAACAGGCAGTCCTTTAACCGTTGATTTGGCAACTAGAGTTGTTATGGTTACCATTCACAATGATATGGAACGGCAATTACACCTTTCTTTTGGAATCTACTTCAAAGGTAGCCAGTTTCTAGAAAGTTAATGCCCATCTCATTAGCCAATCAGAAAAGCAAGGTAAATTGTGATAAGTAATGTTAGAAGCAAACAAACACCAACATTCTAAACATGGCAACTGTTGGAGGAATGACATCAGTTTGAGAGTGAGGTGTGTCATGCAGGGCAAAAGAATCACTTGTGTCAAAAGGTGCAGCAAGAATGTCTTGTGGTAGACCTTTAAGAAAAGAGGCACAGTTTGACAGGGGAGGACAACAGTGAATGAAAAGGACATTTTTGACAGTTCTTTTAACATCAGCATTAGAAAAGTAAAATCTGTCATATGTCATACATTGACTTTTCTGACAGAACTGAAGTGTGGTGAAGTGAGTAGACACAGAAATGGCTGCGGTTGCAGGGTACCACTTTTTCCCCGTTACTTGAGGAGCTGTAGCCCACCACTGCTTTTAACGTGAGGCCCCATATAGGCTGATGGATTCTGCCCCGCGGCTCTGCCGTACTCGTGCCCAACAGCCAATCTCTCTCTCACTCCAGGGGTGTCACTTCCCCTCTCCAGGCCCATTCTTCATCTCTCCTGTGTCACACACATTTCCCACTCCTGCTCCCCCATCCCCCTCTCCACACACTCAGCACTCTCGCTTTCTCTTCCACTTGTACTCTCTCTCTCTCTCTCTCTCTCCACACACACACACACGCACACACACACGCACACACACGCACACACACACACACACACACACACACACACACACACACACACACACACACACACACACACACAAAGTGCCTCGGCTACCTGCACTCCTGTGCCACTTTGTTGCCGATACCATCACTGGCAGTGAATTATGGTTCAATTAACCTTTTTTTTTCCAGGAATACTGTGTGCCTGACGACAACACGAAGCAACCTGACAGACACATGGATTCAGTCCACCCTGTTTTTTAATTTGATTACACCTAAGATAAATGGGGGTCCAGTGGCTGTCTGAGTGGGGAGCAAGACTCCAAGGGATTCTCTCCACCGGTCAGCGAACGGCACACAAGAAATCAGTGTAGCTGTCCTGATGTCCTGATAGTACATACATCCTTCATTTCATAATTTAAAACTGAGATCGTACATTTCTTGAGTGTTGCTGTGCTGGCTGAGGTTCTTCTCGTGAAACTCACACACACTTTGAACTCTTTAATTTCAGAGTTCCACCGGGGTTTTATTGTCAGTTGTTTTTTAGACTAGACAATAGATTCAGCAGGTCCTTGGCCATTTTGAAGTGCATGCTAATTCACTACAGATGTGGCTCCTCTCCCCCACCCGTACAGATATGGTATACTGTATGTGCCATCAATCTATGCTGCGGTTGGGTAACTGCTCTGAGTTCTATTTTCATATTGCTGTGTAGTTTCCAATATGCAGTCATTGGTGGTTTCTCTCCCCCTCTGCAGTCATGTAACTGATGTAAAGCCCACTATTGCATTTGTGGCGGTTTATGTCCGCCTGGTGCATATGTGCTGTTTTTATGCTTTGCTGTGCAGCAAAGAAATGTGTATTAAGTCACTTTTGGCCCTCTCTGTGGGTTTGGGCTATAAATGCTCTCTTACTGTATACATGGGCAAGGCAAAGGTGCCAATGGAAGCCTAAACCTTTGTGTTGCATAATATCACGAATGGATTCTACAAACCTCCAGAGCTATTTATAGCTGGACAGACAAAGCCAGCTGTTACAAAGTGCTCTTTTATTATACCACTTTTAATCATTTTATTATTTTATTTCCATTCCTTTTTGTTACCTTACCCCCTGCTTTCTGTTTTTCAAGTCAGGGTCCCATATTTCACACACACCTTGTTCATGTCTCAGAAATCAATATGATATATAATGTAGTGCAATATGTGGGTGGATTGCAATGAATTATGCATGATGTTTCTATCCAGACACTTTTCATTTAAGAAATTACCATGGAAGTACACCAACTGGGATCTACGGAGCCCAGGAGGGGTCATGTTGGTGAATATTTGTAGAGCCCATTTGCATTCCCTCACAATAGTTTTGCATTCCCTTGCAAGTTTTGTGTTCTCTCGCAATAGTTTAACCCAAAAGAACTGCCTAGAGTAGGCTTCCTGTACTTCTTTTTTTCTTTGGGTTTGACTGTGTTTCTTTGACTTTGACCATTTCAGAATGTCTCAGAATTAAACTTAGCTAAAAGATCTGTACTTGTTTGTAGGCTATATACTTTGTTCGCGAGTTTGTTTTAGCTCCTGCTTAATGTCACACACATCTACACACACACACATACACACACACACACACACACACACACACACACACACACACACAGAAGCACAGAGAGCGAGAGAGAGAGAGAGAGAGAGAGAGAGAGAGAGAGAGAGAGTAAAAAGCTCTTACTCACACATTGACTGCTGCTACTGCAGCCGTAGTGCATATACTTCAATTTTGTCTAGTCCCTGTAGCAAGTCTTTTGTGTGTGTTTGTTTTGTGTTTATGTGTAGTGATGCCTGTATTGTGACTGTGAACATATGTGTGTAGTAGAAGTATGTTTGTATATGTACTTGTGAGTGTGTGTTTGTGTGTGTGTGTATTTGTGTTTGTGTATGTGCATGTGTATTTGTGTGTGTATTTGTGTGTGTGTATTAGTATGTGTGTCTGTCTGTTTCTGTGTCTGTTTGTTCAAAGTCAACACCTAGCATGGCCCTGACTCTGTTCCTAAGGCGTTGGGGAGAGGTGCCAGTCCTTATTAGTGTTCTTGCTGGGAGAGAGAGAGCGGCATCAGGGCATCGGTTCAGGCAAGGGTCTGGGAACCATTGGACATGTTTTAATAACCCCACCGTCACACACTGACACATGGTCTGAATGGACACAATTCTTTCCTCAACTCATATCCCATGAGAAAAAGATGCTATCTGTGTGCTTATTTTATTTCACAGTTATTCCAGAAATTACATTTTTTCCAGATTGTAAAAATGTGCTCTGTGTTTGAGTCCAAAGGAGGGGTACAAAAACTCCCTTTTCTTCTTTTTTCTTCTTTCTTGCTGCCATTCCCGTGAACCAATTCTGAGAATTTTTCTCTGGGAAGCTTTTTGTAATTGCTCTGGCTTTTTTGTACCAGAGAAATCTTGCCACCATCGAAAAGAGTGATATATGGTGGTATGTCAAAGCGGTTGGCAAAGCGGCATTCTGTGATTTATTGCCAAGTGTTTTCTTTACATTAGATGATTGACAGCTGCTGAAAGATATGTGAAGTGATTTAGTGGGAGCCAGAGGAGATTGGGTACGGTCAGGGAGGCAGAGCGGAGGGCTAGCCGTCTGCCAGAGGGGGCTATTCCATGGTTCCTCGTGTGTCACAAGCAATGATGAATTTAATCGCTACTAAATGTTGTTCAGTCCCTTAATGGCGTTCTCTTCTTTATGCTCACATGGCCTTCATTTATAGGTTGGGCCATAATCTACCGCCATCAATCTGGACTAGACTTTTGAACTCTCTCTGTGGTTTTGTTGGCCCGTGACATTTCCTCTGGGTGGGCCCAGATGTTCTGCCAGAGCGTAGTGAGTTCTCCCACAGATTCTTTATGTCTTCAAAGTTCAATCCCTCCTAATCTGTCATAACACCACCAGTTTCTCTTTTTTCGCCCTTACTCTTTCTCTCTCTCTTACACACACACAATACACACTCAAACCACACTTTCAATATGACTCTCTCTCTCCGTCACACACACACACATACACACACACACACACACACACACACACACACACACACACACACACACACACACACACACACACACTTTTGACGCATTGAACATGTATGGCACAACTCCACAGACATATTTTTCACAGTTATGTATACATGCAATACATGCCACAAATCAAACCTACATCAGTGAGGAGCTATAAGCATGCTAATGAGCTTAGCATGTGTGAGTACCATGTAACTACTGTAGTATTGGCTTTGACAGCTTTTCTTAGCAATTGAATATATTGAACCAACCACCCTCACAGATTACTGAATCCTTGCAGGTTGAGCAGCCTGTACATATGCAGGTTTTACAGGACACTGGGGTGCTGTAATGATCTTTTTGCTCTTACATCACACTCTGGGCCCAGTCCCACGAGACAGCACTGTGTGACTCAAGGCCCTGGGCTTTTCACGAGGTTCTCCCTCGTCCAGAAACGTGAGAATTAATAATCCATTAAGTGTGTTTATGTAAGGCGAGTCATGGTAATGCACTCCCTGTGACTCTTTGGGGTGTGCCCATTAGGTTGGCTGGAGGTTCTCCAGGTTGCCTCATTGATGGATCTGGCCAAGGCTTACGCAGTTCTCAGAGAGCATATCCCATTTCAATGCCTAGGCCTTTAGAGACAGGTAGTCCCCTGTTTATTTTGCATCTCGGCTGTCTAGACAATGGGTTTCAGTATCGAATTTAGTGCACAAAGTACAAGCAATTAGCCCCACGCTAATGCCAGCCACGTCGATAACGGGAGCGTGCTGAGATCATAAACAGATCAATCGTGTCCATCACACTTCTTAGTGAGATCGTTTTTGACATTCATGACATCATCTTGCTGTGCCACAGAGAGTCTGGAGAAAGAGGTGGAGGAGAGGGAGGAGTGAGGGAGGAAAGGTGGGAGGGTGGATTTCTTTTTTTTTTACAGCATTTGCTGCAGGAACAGCCAAGTATTCCTTTGTTTCTGGGAATGCCATGATTCTCCAGGATAATGCTCCTGTCAAGGCTTAATTGCAACGGAGATACTGCAAGACAGTAACAGACAGTGAGCTCTTCCCCTCTCCTTCTCTTTGCTGGTGGGAGATAAGGTCCTGCTGTTAGTGCAGGGTGGGGGTGGGGGCAAAAATGTGTCTGCTTGATATTAGGCAGGGAATTAACAGACAAAATGAGGTGGCTGTCATGCTTTAACTCAATGGAGATACAAATCTTCCAGTCCATGTGCTGTTGTAACCAGTGTGGGCCCATGCATCTTATCCCATCCACCACCACCCCCCACCACCCCCCATCCAACAGCAACACTAATAATGCGAAATTCATGAGTGTGTGAGTCTGTCAGCTCAGCGAGGTTAACAACTAGCACATAGAAAAAGGCAAAAGAGAGGCCTCCATTTCTGTCTTTATCAACGGAGCCAGATGCTTCCCATTCAGGTCCTCTTTGTTTAATAGGCTTTTGATTAATTTGGACTTATTGTCAAGGACAAAAAAAAGGAAGCGGTGGTGGCCGTCATTTTGTGACGTTGGCTTTTTTGTGTTGTGCTTAATCCTTTGAAATGCTCAGCGCACAGTTAAATGAGTCCGCTTTCTCGGTGTACTCTGTCATGGAGACAAAAGGGAGAGGTGACCTGCTTTTGTCTTGCGGATTTCCTGCATTTGAAAACACAGGTACAGTAGAAGCGCGATGGCATTTATTGTGTGTGTGGGAGAGAGAAAGAGAGAGAGAAAGAGAGAGAGAGAGAGCGATA
This sequence comes from Setipinna tenuifilis, assembly GCA_030347295.1. NCBI lineage: Eukaryota > Metazoa > Chordata > Actinopteri > Clupeiformes > Engraulidae > Setipinna > Setipinna tenuifilis. The sequence goes on along the minus strand of CM059276.1, from coordinate 4,016,438 downwards.
GAGAGAGCACTAGAAAAAAATGGCATGAACTAATTCTGAATTCAGTGCTGGGGAGTTGTGAAGCAGAACAGTTCTCTCTCCCTCATCCCTTTTGAGTTAATTGCATCAACGCTGATGAATCCATTTAGCCAGAAGAGCCATTAGCACAGTTCACCTCACAACAACTCTCTGGCTTGGCTCCTTATATAAGGGGCCACATAAATAAACAAGGGCTCTGCTGACTGACTGCCGTGTCTATTCCGTGTGTTCTGCTACTGTTCCAGTTTCTCTCTCTGCCCAGTACACTGTCCCCTTCATCCAGCTTTTATCCCCCCAGAGCCTGGCCAACAATGGGCTCAGTGTTAGTGTCTGTGTCAGTCTGATACTGAGGACAGGGTGTTTGCAAGCCAGAGACAGCTGCCCGCACCACACTCCTAACAGGCAGTCTAGCTAGGAAGGGCCAGCCTCAATCCTCAATCTGATCCAGGTACTTCCCCCTTACCCCACTCTTCCCCTTCCCATCTGCCACGAAATAAAAAAAGGAACAAAATTTCTCGTTCTATAGTCTTCCTGAGTTTGCCTCGCTCGCTGTGAAGGATCAGGTCAGCAAAAGAGGTGGGGAAAAAAAGACAATGGGCTCTGGAACCGCCAGCGCAGCATTAAAGGAGACAATAAATGAATCCTAAATCGATCTGACCTTTTCAGGAAATGTATGCAGCCCACATAAACTGTCCTCCGTGGTTAAGTTGGCGCAGGCCGTCCACCTGGGGGCCCTGCCGCGCTGAACAGATGCCATCCCGAGCCTGGCCCCTCTATCATGGAATTTAATAGGCCATAACAATAAAACAGGCATATTGGGTGAACCCGTGGGAAATCAACAGCTCACTTGGCTGGCAATGTGATGCTTTTTGGACGATGGGCAGCCGGGCTGGGGCCTCGTTTAGTGGCAAGCGCTGTTGTGCGCTGGCTGTGTCCAGTACTGCGTGAGTTATGAGTTACAGCTCCATCAGAGGACAAAGGCAAAGACAAAGGAAGAAAGAGATGAGAGGCTGGGCGCACAGTAGACAGGAGTGCTGGGCGCTAATGCTAATGTAATGGTACACTCTGAGGAATAAACAGGTGATTTCTTCTTCCACCCCCCTCAGGAGAAGCCTTAATGGTTGTGCTTAACACACTTTTACACAAGACCATATCTGAAGAAACTAATTATGATGGCACTAGACAACAGCAGGTGGTTGGACAGTGACCTAGTAGACAGCATAGTTTTTCTGGTATACAACATAGGTTTTAAATTGTATGCGCGGTTTGTGGTTCTTTGTTTATCATGACGGCTTCCTAAGGTGCTTAACACACTTTTACATGAGATCATATCTTAAGGAACTAATTATGATGGCACTAGGAGACAGCAGGTGGTAGGACAGTCAGATGTACTCAGAGGGGCAATGATGTATTATGGGTTCTAAAAAGGTTTTTCATCTAAAAATGGTTTCTCTGCTAGACAGCATAGAGTAGGTTCAAATTGTAAGCGCTGTGTGTGGTTCCTTTGTTTATCAGGATGGCTGCCTGGAGGTGAGTGCACTCTGCTCCTGCATGGGTGGCTCCTTGTGGGAAAGGATGTTTATGCTGGGTCCATCCTATGTCAGCCTCAAAGCCATCTTTATGCTTTTGCATCTGTTCCACATGTGCTGACCACATCTGCTGGAGCAGTACCCCTTTCTGAGGACTAACTAACCCCATATTTGGTTGTGAAACAAATTGCATTTACTGAAAGAAAATTGTCCCAATGTTATATTAAGTTAATTGTTTTTACTATGAGGTAGTCATTAATTCAAAATAACTCAACAACAGTGTTATCCATGAGGCTGTAATTGAAAAGCTAGCACAGAGTAATTGATTCAAACTGTAACTGAGCAGAGCATGACTAATTTGCTACAGCCCAGTACTTCTATATTGTGCCTGTGCACACAGTGAGATTGTATTTGGATGGAGTATGCAGGCTCAACAAGGGTGCAAGGGTAAACTGGAATCCTTTTTACAGCTAAAGTTACAACAGGATGGTGCAGAATGTTCTTTCCCATCACACACACACAGGCACACACACAATCACCCCTAACCCCCTCAACACACACTTGCGCGCACACACTTGCACAGAGAGAGAGAGAGATAGAGATGGGGGTTTGTGTATGTGTGTGTGTGGGGGTGGGGGTCGAGCAAGAATGAGAAAGAGAAAGAAACAGAGGAAGAGACCAATAGAGAAAGAACAAGAGAGAGAAGAGAGAGAGCAAGGAAGAGAGAGCAAGAGAGAGAGAGAGCAAGAGAGAGACTTCCCATGGCTCACGGCAGGCAACCATCTGGAAGGCTGAGCTGGCGGTTGGTTGGGCTGGGGCTGGGGGGTTGTGCCAGGAAACTCAGGTGCCGTCTGCGCCACTGGCTGCCCCTGGGAGAGAACAGAGTGCTGCATTGTGTTGGCCCACACAGGCCTGGCTCAACATGCTAATCCCCCTTTAGTCACTGTCTGAGTATGGGCATGTGTTACAGGCCTGCTAGTTTTGCTGCTTCTGTCTCCAGCCTCCTGATTCACTCTGCTTGGGCCCTTCTCTGAATTCCACACTATAAAAATTGTGAAATCGGATAAACAGGGTGAGCAGTTCTTGCTGCAGTCCCTTAAAGTTCAACTCACAAATTATCTTATGAAACATTCTGTTCTCGGCTTCATAGCAATTTTCAATTCTCAGAAAGCAACATTTGGGAAACTTTATTTCTCAGTGCATCTGCTAATACCATAGACTTACATACACTCTACAGTGTGTTAAGTGATTTATTCAGAAATGAATACGTAATCTGTTTCAAGAGAAGCATAGTCACATTCTTCCCAGAATGTTTGTTGCAGAACTACTTATACTTAATGGAACTTTTCACTTTTTTTGTGAAAGTTTGGACCAGTTAGCACGCTACTGGTCTAATCCGATTTGATGATTTATGCTAAGCTAATAGTTGAAATGTTACTGCAAGATCTAGAGATTGGCTGAATGGATTCAGAAACGGTAAAACTCAACTGTTTAACTTCAAGTGAGTTGGAAAAGTAGCCTTCTTCACAAAAAAGGGGAGTGTTTCTTTAAGTGCAAAGAATGAGACTAACCTATACTATGCCAGACAAAGAAACGGTGTGGGGTACATTTTAGTATTTCCCAAGAGGGATCACATTGCACTGCTGCTAATGCTGTCAGTCACACACAAAGATGATTGGCATCTCTTCATCCCAAGCCAGCTCTCTCACACACACATACATGCGTCCCATGTCACGGGCTGGATGATGGAGGTTGATAGGCGCAGCTTTAAACTTTGATCCTCCCGGGAATGACAAGCTAGCTCCATTGTTTGGCAACATATGGTCAGTATATGCCACTCAGAGGCACCACCTTTTCACTGTGCTATCTATTTCCTGTAATCGCCTTCCCAGGTCCGCGTGCAGATATATAATAGCCACTTGGATTAAATATATGGTATGGAGATCATTCTTCCAAGGCCAAGCCATCCCTCATGCATTTACCATTATGTGTTGTGGTCCCCACTCGAGGGTCTCATATCAGCGGGCGGCTGCTGCTATCAGATGGGGGGATGTGGGGACATTAAGGTGGAGGTGGGAGCCCTGACCTCCATCTTTTTCTGATGTGGGCCGTGTCTAATGGGCCAGAGGTGGCAGATTGAGATGTATTATTGTTCAGCTGATGATGGAATCAGGAGGAATACAGATGTAATGTGCTGCCACATGTGTGGTGTGTGTGTGTGTGTGTGTGTGTGTATAGTTTATGAATGTGTGTGTGTGTGTGTGTGTGTGTGTGTGTGTGTAGTGTATGAATGTGTGTGTGTGTGTGTGTGTGTGTGTGTGTATGCACACATGTACACGTGTGTGTGTGCACACATGTGTGGCTGTGTGAGAGTTTGCGTAGAGTGCACTCATGTGTGCTCAGGGCTGTGAGTGTCTTGCTGGTGCCCTGCCACCACTGTTTGCATGCATGTATTACGCTACACAGGGATGTCTCTGTATATATGACTGTGTGTGCCAGAATGCCTGAATCCTGGACACCCCAAGGGGCACTGCTTACCGGCAGTCACGATTACATGTAATTTTAGAGGATGGTCAGTATATAACAGTGTCATATTGGATTAGGGCTAACTCAATCGCCACTACGTATTACAGTCTGGTGGCTATTTCACTCGTTATATTTGTGTGTGTGTGTGTGTGTGTGTGTGTGTGTGTGTGTGTGTGTGTGTGTGTGTGTGTGTGTGCATGTGTGAGTTCATGTGTGTGCATGCAGCAGTTTGTCATTTTGGGGCTGTGCCAATATTATGCCTTTGTGGCTCTGTAAGGTGTGTGACTCTCCACATGCAATCAGGCCACCGTGGCTGCAATAAAGAATTCTTATTAAGACGACAGAGCCCCCAGCAGGACACGTCAGGGGCAAAGAGGCACACAGAGGATTTAAACAAGGTCTCCCCACCCAGGAGTTATGGGAGGCAGGGGAAGCATTACCTATAAACAAGCAGCAATCATCCAGGCCTGAAAGCGCTCACCACTTTCCAGCGCTCGGCTTCATTTCCGTCCACTTTTAAAGAGGTGCTGCTGAATTACTTTATAGCTTTACAGCTTTACCTTCTTTTTCTTCACCGTTTTTTTTTTCAATGCACTATTTTTTCCTAAAACTATGAACATCATAGAAACATGGTAAATGGTGTAAATGTGCACCTATCAAAGGTACTGACACAAAGTAAGAGCACATCAGTTTCAGTCAAGCTAAAATGCAGTTGACAGTCAGGTAGTAAACTCTGTGGTGTGCCTGTGCTTAGATCATAGAACTTACTGTATAGGATTGAGAATCAGTATAGTACATGTCAAAATAGACAGATAAAAGTAGGAAATGTTGGTTCACAACATATTTTTAGGTTTATTACTTGAATAAAACATACCTTGGACCAGGTAGTGATGTTATTTTCAGGGAAAGTTATACAATATAATCACGAAAAGCATTTTGCAATGGTTGTGGTAAAATCACTGTGTGTGTGTGTGTGTGTGTGTGTGTGTGGTTGTGTTTGTGTCAGTAGGCATATGTGTGTATGTCTGTATGTGTGTGTGTGTGTGTGTGTGTATGTGTGTCTGTGTGTATGTGCTGGCAGCATGTCAAGGCACAGGACACCCACCATGCTGTGGAGGTTTGTGGGTAGAACAACAGAAGGGATCTGTTCATTCTGTGATTGAGACCAACATGTGCATCTGTAGCAGGCAGACCAATAACATCACATGTGCACATGTATGTCACACAGCGTCCCGTACATCCACATCTCTGTCGCACTATCATAGCCCTGCCAAATGCGCTCTTCTGAGCACTCAGCTGTGTTCTTGTCTAGTCTGGTATTTGTCAACAGATTCATTTAGCAGGAAATGACATTCCAGGGTAGTTTTCCCTCAGCTTAGCCTTCCGTGTTTAAATGGACAGTGTTGGCCTAAAGGTGTTTCTTTGTCATTCAGTGACAGGTCTGGAGGACATGCCCTGGCATGCTTTGCACAAAAATAGTAAGCCTTGAAGGAAATCAGGAAGGTCTCTTTTTAATAATTTTTAATCCTTTTTGCTGCTGGCATACACAAAATCTAAAAAAATAGATAGCACACCATTACATGCATTTTATATAAGGCTTTGGGGATACACATTATTTTACAGTCTCTGTTACAGTGTACAGTATCTACATTATGAAGTACAGTGTAACAAAGTTTTTAACTATATGTAAAATGATGTAACTGGAACTATACTTTAAGGTAAGGGTAAGGGTTAGGAGTAGGGTTAGTTTTAGATAATGTACAGTGTAACTACATAATATTATATGTTGTTACATTTAGATACACTGGAAAAAGACCTGTACAATAAAGTGTTACCGACTGTGGTGCCATTAGTGTAACAAGGGCTGCTCTCTCCTCTCTTTGTTACTAGTCATTATTCATTGGATTTATTCATCATTGGATTTATCATTATTTACACCTTAACTGTGCTCAGCCAAGGTGCAGGGCTGACATGACAACAGCAAAACATTTTAATTTTGCATCCTTTGCTTTATATATTGCACTGTGCTCAGTTTTTTTTTACAAACTCAGCTCTAACACAAAGCCTCTTAAACTCCCTTCTTTGTCATTGTCTGCCCTCAGGCTGTGCTCTTCCTCCCATACTTTGCTGCAGGATAAATGGCTTCCAAGAATAGTCTGAGGGGTGCATTCGTAGGCTACTGTAGTGCATATTTAACAGACTACTTAGAAATGCTCAGCAACAGAGTAGGCATGTCAAATGCATAGCATCAACACAATGAATTATATATTTCAGCAGATTAATACACAAAAAAACTCCATCAAGTGTATTTCACTGTGTCAGCTGAAAAAAAAAACCACATTTAATATCCATAGCGATCTCTTTGATAACTGATGATACATTTGCATAACTCTAATACCTGCCATGGCTGACACCACTGAGTAAATAAATGTCTCTCACTGCTCTGACTAATCTCTGAATTTTATAAATTTACAAGGGTTATTTACCAAATGTATTGCTTGCAGGTGTTGGGAGCTGAAAAGACAACTCTGCTGGAATGCATTAGCAGAGCGGGGGCTCAAGTGTTCAGCATGCACGAGAGAGAGGCACTAACAGGCAACAAGCCATTAGCGCTAATGTGAAAATAGACACAGATGCAAGGTGAGCACAAATAATGGTGCAAAATGGTCTCGTAGATGCTAGTTAACAAACATTATGGGGCTCACGTGTGTGTGTTTGCACGTGTGTTTGTGTGTGTGTGTGTGAGTGTGTGTGTCTTTGTGTCTGTGTGTGAGCGTGTCTCTCTGTGCATGTTTGTCTATGCATGTACATTTGTTATTCCGCATGTAAGGATTCATAAAATAATTGCTGCTGTAACATCTTAATCCTTCTTCATTAACATTACTTTACAGTGTGTTTTACGGGACACCACAAATCAGCTGTCTCAGAATCTGTTTATCCAGTTCCACCCAATGATAACCACTCAATGTCTGAACGGTAATGGCATTTTCCATGGAGGACCACAACAGACTCCAGGCACATCCGTTCAGTTCCCCCTTTTGTTAGCGGGTCCAGTAAGAATTGGCTCACCTCGTGCCATTTATTTGAAATACCAAGACAGAGCTCTGCCAGGTTATCAGCAGTGGCGGCTTCAAACCCACTGCTGTGCCACTGGAGCTGTCAACCTCCACGGCTCCTTTGTTTCACGGAGGGCTGGGAGGAGGTGGGTGAGGGAAGAAGGGAGGGAGGGAGGGAGGGGGCAGACATTATCATCCCCAGCCTCCATTGCTCAGTTTTATGGCAAGGTAACGGCAACGGCAGTGAACTGAGATCTAATTTGGCAAGCCATTACCTTCCCACAATGATTCATTTGCATTCTTATACCACTGCTGGGCAGAGCACGCTGGCTAGGTGGAAGAGGTGTTGTGGTGGTGGTGGTGGTGGTGGTGGTGGGGGGGGGGGTTACAATACGGATGGTGAGTGTTGTGGGGGGGAAAGGACGGATCACATGATGCTGCGCTGTGTATATGAGGGAGAAAAAAGTGACACCTGAGCAATCCCGTAGACCCAATGCATGCAGAAAGCATGAGTCTCCGCTGCTTTTGAATTGTGTGCAGCAGCAGGGTCCTGTCACTTTCCCAGGACCATTGTTGTTTTTGTTTGTGTTTCCCTTCTGGATCCCTCTCTGCACAGCACTGCTGTCTCCTGATGTCTCTTTCTTCTAGATGTTGTCTTTTCTCACTGATGGTGATGGCCACATACAGCCTTGAGATGCATGCCCTGCCAGCCCAACAGTGACATATTTATTCAGGCTGAGAACATCAGGTCACGTCTCACCAGGCTTGCCCTAAAGCATCTCCTCATTTCCAGAGAGCCGATTAAAAGACTTACTGGATGGTTTTTATGCATACACTTTGTGTTCTTTTTCAGACCCCTGCCCATTGTTGACCTGGGCGGACAACAAAGGTAAGCCGTATACATAGACACCACTCCTGTCATCATCATCATCATTATCGTCACTGTTGAGATTATCTCTGCCATCATCACTGTCACTACGCCGCTGCACGGGGGCCACACTGCAATCATCATCCTCTGTCTTCATCATCATTAAGAGCAGCCTTTCTCCTCACCCCGCGCCGGGCTTTGGGTCCCCCAGCTGTGGGAGAGCGTAGGGGCCCCGGCGGCCATGATGGATGTGCGGACTAACTGTGTCAAGAAATGTGCCAAGATGATCCCTGGGAGCTAAGGAAAGTGCATAATGACTCTCGGAGTCCCTTCCTC
>CM059276.1:3975605-4005605 GCA_030347295.1 Setipinna tenuifilis | reverse complement strand
TAGTCAATGAATCCATTGTCCAAATCATATAAAGCAAGGAGCATAATAAGTGTGATAGAAACCCCATATTTTGTTCAGTTGGAAAAGAATATCATTACACTAATAAATTGTTATTGTGATAAAAATGTTTGACTGTATGGAATAAAATGGTGATGCTAGTATCAGTTTACTTATATATGAATGGATGTTGTGGAAATGATTACTCTAAATCACACCTGTTATGCATTCTTTTATCTTCACCAAAATATAAAACATGGTCTCAGAATCAGTGTAGACTTTTTTGACCTTTTTTGACACTATATGCATGGCACACAGTTCTGTGCATCGCAACACCCACTGTTCACATGCAACCTATGCAAACACAGAAGTGTTATTTAACATTTATTGTTGTTTTTTAACAGGGTTACATGGACTGATAGCCTGTGTGTGTGTGTGTGTGTGTGTGTGTGTGTGTGTGTCTGTCTGTGCCTGTGTTTGTGTGTGTGTGTGTGTGTGCAGCAATGACTCCTGAGAAAGATTATTTGTGGAAACGCAGGCCTCAGGATGCACACTTTAAGAGATAAGGATTAGGCTGAGCCACAAGACAGCTGCACTGATTCCCATTGATTTTCCTGAAGACGCAGTGCTGGCCTGTAGGCACAACCTCAAACCTAAGCTGTTTATCTCTCCATCCATAAAATGAGAGAGATTGGAGAGACAGAGAGAGAGAGAGGGACAGAGAGAGAGGAACAGAGATAGACAGAAAAGGGGGAAAACATAATGAAAAACTATGAGGGAAAGGTAAGCGATAGAAGTGGTGAGGAAAGCATCAAATGAAAAATGGAGAAGGTTAATCAAAACATGGAGTTTGGCAGTTTTGAGCAGGTTCTGCTGCATTAGGGATGCTTAATCACACATGGGCAGAGATGGAGAGGTCGAAGAGGAGGTGGTCCTACCACGCTACAGGAAACTAGCTTACAGGAAGAATAATGTACAGTCCTCTACTGTGGCCATCTCCACATCAATAAACAAGTTATCTTGCATAGCGTCTGGATGATGGTAAACTGGACCATCCCTACAGGAAAATCTGTTATATTATTCGACATTGGATGCTGGAGGGCAACTGTGTCAAGTAAATATTTGTATAATGGGAATATACAGTAGTAGAGTAGTGTGCGAAAGGAAAGATAAACCAAAATAATAAAAAAAATAAGTTGCAAATGCAGTTAAGCGACATCTGTGACAATACAATAACAGATTTTAGTTCCTGTGGGGAAAAGCTCTTTCACTGTGAGCTACAATTGCCAAACCAGGACATGATGTAACCTGTGACCACCGATTGAATGGCGATGCTTCTACAATGTTTTGAATTTGGTAGAGAATTTTCAATTTTCAAATTAGGTCCTCAGAAATCTTTACTCCAAGCTACCTGTAACTGCTGACCTTATGCACCTGTCTTCCAAAGACCATCATCATTCTCTGCTTCCACCTAAAGTCCTTAATCATCCCCTTGGAGGCATTGAGAGATTGTTGTGTTGACACAATATTGACAGTAATTCCACCTGGTCTTGGTAGATTTATCCTCTTTACAGATCAAATCCACAAAGTTTCATCTACAAATATCAGTTGAGCTTGTCTAAGTGTAGTATAGTTCGATAGTGGATTGTAATTGAAAGCATCTTACCAAATGCCTTTACCCAATATCCAGTTGAGAGAAAAAGATGTGTAGGATATGTGAAACTGCACTGCCATACTACTGCTGGCTTCAATTCTTATAAAAATTCTAATGACTGTACAGGGTATATTTTTGAAAGTCATGGATTGGTACCAGTCACCAAATGTAGTCACTGGTATTGCACATACAAAGCATTCTCTGCTCAAAAAGGCAGGTTTCAATTATGAATTTTATATGACATATGTTTTTTTATTATGAATTCATATGACATACTTATGTTTCTTGTCCATGAAAAATACATTAGTATGTGTCAGTGAAATGTTGACGAGGGCACATACATTTACGCACAGAATGATTAATGTTTTGCACTGAAATGACTAATGTGAATAATTTTATTGACAAAAGGCTGAATGCACTTCTGACTCTGAGAACATGTGTGATAGACAAAAGTAATGTGTTCATGCAGTACATAATAATACACCAGCATGTATACATCTGTGGCACAAAATAAACAATGCACAATATTATTAATCTGTGCACTTAAATGTTCATTTTTGATATTGCAGTTCTGTCTTATAATATTATAATATGTTATGATTATTAATGATTATGAAGTGTTTTACTAAAATGCAAAATACAAAATACATTATGAACATAGTGTAGAAAATGATTTTGCTCCACATGTTCTCAACAAAAACATATTGTGGTGTGGCAGGTAAAAGCGGCACAAATGTTCATAAACATTCTACTTTCACATTTAGCAACCTTTGTTCACATACACCAGATTCTGTAACCTTGACAGAGTAAATGGAATTCTTTCTCAAGTTTAGGTGCTGTTTCAAACCAAGGTTCATGGCTATATCGTAAAAGGGCTCATTGTGTTTATGATTTGTTCAGAAAACATAGTTTAAAAATGTAGAAAGTACACCTGTTTAAAGGGGCCATGGGCGCAGCGAAATATGCACATCACAGAGCTGTTGTCACATGGCCATTTGCTCACGCTTGAGCTGAAGGCATGACCTTGGCAGTCCTGATGCAGCGCTCCCCCAGCTGCGCCGTAAAATTAATGTTCCAAACTTCTCAAATTGAGCCATGATTTTAAAGGCCAGAGTGATTTACGAGCATTCTCAACCAGGTGTCATCACATCTCCTCCACTAGTTTTTCATGCATAAGTGGGTCTTCACTAGTAGATGACACCAAGCAGATTCCATTGTAAATTACTCCCGTCAGACAACACTGACACCCCATCTCACAGGTGTGTAAAATATAAAGCATATATAAGACAGTACTGTAAATTGCAATGACATTCACTAAAGCATCATTACTATATACTGCTATCACTACTACTACAACCACTGCATAATAATAATAATAATAATAATAATAATAATAATAATAATAATAATAATAATAATAATAATAATAACTATAGTAGTAGCAGTCATAGTAGCAGTAGTGATAGTAGTAGTGCAGTTGTTATTGTTGTTAAATAAATTGTACAGTAAGTACTTGCAGTGATCAGTCCATTTTTTTTACTAAAGGATTGTTATTAAAAGTCAATGCACGTACTTATGGGCATCTGAGGCAGCCAGTTTAATTCAATCCTGTCACTCAGAATCTCAGGATTCTCTTCCGCTATGGCACTGTGCTGTTTTGTCCCTGTATGTGGCCTTTGAAATTGATGATTGTCTCCATGGCATCCATATTAAAAACCCTCTTAGGCTTCTTCCTCTAAAGTAATTAAAATCCTACTGCGAGTTACCTAGACTCCCACTCAAGTCTGTCCCCTCACCCACAGCAGTATGACCCTCCGGGGTGTCCTTCCAGAGTCGCTTTCACGGCGCTGATTGAAAGACCTGCAGCCACACTGTAACCCCGCCTCCCATTTCTTCTCCTGCACACCCTTCACTATCAAGTACCCAGGGCTATCAGGTAACCATGTCTTGGCTGCGGGGGTTTAGATGGTTTATCAAATACGTGAGGAAGCTCTGATATTAATGCCTCCTTCCCCACCTGCCAGATGCCAGCTGGAAGACAGACATTTGGCCTGAAGTGATGTTGATGTATCCTGTATGACTCCTGCATGTAAATATCTGCAGCAGCAAAAGGAGGAAGGAGAGTGAGGGGAAGGAGAAGGAGGAGAAAAGGAAGGAAGTATGGAGCAAAGCCTCAGGCCTCCTACATTCATCTGGACACTCTATCATTTGTAAACAGAAGGTGTTATGAATGTGCTGTTCTGCCCTGTGAGTTTTCCTCCTCAAGCCCTTTCTGGGAAGCAAAACACCAGACATTTACTGATATCCCAATGGTAAATCACTCGGTTGTGTGTGTCGCTTTCAATTATTGCCTTCTGCTAATGCAAAATGCCACAGTGCGTGCAGTGCTTTGCATGTTTGCTGAGGTTGACAAAATGGATTTTGAAGGTAGTTCAGGAACAGCAGATGTCCGGTGTCTTTAAAGATCAGGTTTTAGAGAGCAGGATATGCTAAACACCTGGCAGACCCTCACCTAGGATCAGATAGGCAGTGCCAAGTCATGTCACCATTCTCAACGTATCCCCCACCCCCACACTAAATCTAAAATGGCTTCCAAAAAGGCCTTTAGGAAGAAACCTGTTGCCTTCTGGGTGAAGTCCATCATTGGGGATAATGAAGTCTGCACTGTTTTGGGGAGCTAAATTGTGTCCACATGTTTTAAAGAGACAGAGCTTCATAAAAGCAAAGTTATTGCATGTTAAGCTTTAGTAATGATCAATCTGTTTGTTATTTGAAGTATGTTTATGTTTGGTCTTTGCTTCAGTTTCAGAAACTGAACCAACAAAATAATGTTGTCTTTTTGCATATAGTATATTTACTTAGCGGGGCACATTTCATAACATGGTCTATGCCATGATAGAAATGTCATAACAAATAAAAATTGACATTTTACCAAATCCCTACATTACAATGCAGCAATTTCAACAACTGCAAAGTCTGTCAGTGAGATTATTACGTTAAGTCAACACACACTAGATTTCATGAATTTGTTTTTTTTTTATTGTTTTGACTGAAGGGGCTTCAAGGGTGGAGAGGGAAAAAAAGTGGTCAAAAGAGTGCCGTTTTGTCACACTTTGGTCAAAATTCCAGAAGGATAAAAAACTTCAGCCCAGTCTAAAACGCCCTGCCCAGTGTTGTCTGTCAGTGCCTGTTTTAAAGAATAGATACTGTTCACCAAATGTTGTTCCACAGTATAGTTCCACTGTATTAACACAAGCATACAAAATATTGTTGGAGGTAGGGAGGATACTACAAGTAACACCAGCAACATTCTTTATAAACAACATAACTTAGCTGAAATATGTTAGGGTACCTCTATTACTATAGCTGGTAATGTTAATCAAGACCTAAAGGGTTAAAGCAAACCTGACTATAATGAACACAGGGTTCTTATCTTACAAAAAATATATTTACATTTCCCTTGTCAAAATTGTCACAGACAGCTGGTGATGATCTCTGTTCAATGAACAGTTTGGCTACAAGTCCTGTGGTTCTACCAGACAAAACAGGCTTTGTCAATAGCTGAGATGTTGCATCATCAACAAAGAGCATTTTGTGTGCTTTGGATCTTTGCCACACTACCAGCAGTTCAGGCATCTGCAAACACAATGGAGACACAATGGCAAAGATCTGAAAGGCTGACTGAAATACACTTTTTCTGATGAATGCAGATCAAACAAACTTGACTTTTATACCCAAAATAAAACCATTTGTTTCTATCAAACACATGTGCAAATGCACTGAAAATTGAATGTGCAAAAATGCACTGAAAACTGTTTTTTTTCTCACCTCCATTAAAATAACCATGGATGTTTGAGCTATAGTCAACACTCCCCACTAGCAAGGAACTTGTGTTTTATATGCCCTTCCACTGTGGTTGCAGCACTCAGACAAATGAACTAGTAACACTGAGGTCAGGAGTTCAGTTTCCAGGGAACTGGCATGGCAGCTCGCTCAGTACTTCAAGTGGCATTGGTCTCCTTATTGACTGCATGTAAATGACATAACCCACCTATGTCATTTCTGAAACTAAAGAAGACTTCAAAATAAATCAAGCCTGACGTAAAACAATTGTGTAATTGTACAGAGGCCAAAAAAAACTGTATGATTACACTGCTTTAAAAATGTGCCCCTTGTTGCTTTGGTAAATATATATGTCTTGACCTCGAGTTCACAAATCCACATAATCTGTCTCAAGAAAAATGCATTTTTCCCACCATGATGAAAGACTCCCCGACATCAAGAAAACCCAGAGACAACTGTCGTCTGGGAGTCTTCGAGCCACATGGCCTGTGTGATGAAGTGCCATCACTACGGTTGAGGAAATGTACTGACTGCCATACCAACAAGCCTTTCTCTTTGGTTTTGTGGTCAGACTACATGTTTGATACCCTGGAGACCTGGGTTCAAGACTGGGTGGGGTGACTGCTCTCGCCCTTCGCTACAGCCTGCCATTGAACTTCCACCTCCTGCCATGTCCCCTTTGCTTGCTGCTGTGCCTCAAACCTGGAGATGGATCACCTTTGGTACTTTCCTTGTGGTGATTCTGATTTTATTAGTCGTGTTGTCAGCAACTTCAGCCGTCTGCCAGCTCTTATTGCTCTCTGGCTGTGCCGCCATGGGGGTCATCACACATGAGCTATGTGTTTACCTGTGGCCCTGACCTTTTCTAGCTTTTATTATAACCTATGGGCTCTTTGCTCCAATATTGGCCACCTTACTTACTTTCCCCCTTCTCTCAGGAGACAGCCAAGGCAGTGGAAGGCTGTGTGTTTACCTGGGCTCACCTCTCATAAATACTGTTCTAAAATTAAGAAATCATGAGGTTTGGAGCGCTTCTTGCCAGACTGTGTGCCTTGTACCTCTGCTGAAAAAGCCGTGTCTGACCTGCCACAGGAAGAAATAATTCATAATCCTCCATTGCTGTTGTTGCCCTGTCTCTCTCTCTCTCTCTCTCTCTCTCTCTCTCTCTCTCTCTAACTCTCTCTCTCTCTCTCTCTCTCTCTCTCTCTCTCTCTCTCTCTCTCTCTCTGTGGTACACTGTAGCCAGCCCCATCTGTTTTCACTTGAAAGTGGAGACTGTTGGTGTGTAAGACCTCTCATCTGCCAGGGCAAGTCTGTGTTGCTTGTGAAGAAATCGGACAAAATCCATGTTTCAACCCCTTTTTAAGTAACCATGCCTTAGGCCTGTAGGTGACCCAACAAATTTCAGGGGGTTCAAATGTAGGGTTGTAATCTGAAAGTTTTGGAAATACTGTAAATCATGCGTTGGTAAATAAGGGCTTTCCATTTTTCCAGCTCCCAAAAGAAGGCAGTGCTTATCATTTTAATGGTAGTGATTTGAGCTGCTGGCTCAGTAACTTGGCCCATATGCATACTGAAGAGGGCAGCTTATCCAAGAGACGCCAGCGCTTGGCTGCAGAGAGCATGGCACCATATGTAGGGCTACATCCATATTGGCAACTGAAGTGGCCTAAAGCACACACATGCATCTGAAGAGTCTGGGTGCTGGACAACAGCAGGTAAATCAAACAAAAAAAAACTGTAACACTAGTATTATGCTCTCAAACAAAGTTTTAATTGCGTAATAATTAGTTGTGTCTTAAGAAAAAGCATTTCTTGTTTTGTTTTACAGTGAAACTGGACTAAGATGGACGTACCTTAAGTCACGAGACTAGAGACTAGTGCCCACTAAAGATCATTGCAGGCAGGGGGTATTGTAGTCAGCCACAGTACAAACACAGACAGATAGACAGACAGATGGTCAGACACACACATACAGTTTTTATTAAATCTACATCACTGACCACAGAAGCACCAACTGTCACAGTTTACAGAATCATGCAGGGTTTCATTTAAGTATTGACAGTAGGTAATATGGCCCTGTCATCTGACTTGGTCTGATTCAGCCTGATTAAAAATGTATCAAAAGGAAGCATTTTAAGACTATGCTCACAGGTTTAAATATGAACTTTACCATGCACTGTTGTCTTCGTATGACAAGCAGGATGATTTCATCTCTATGTTTCGCTCCTCTGATAATGATTTATGCATTTTAGTTTCCCACTTTGAATATGAAAGTAAGAAAACAACTAAAACTAAAATGATGTTAAACAAGCGAAATGCTTGAATCCTCTTTATATTTTATGTCTAAATGTAACCTCAGTTCCTGCACCCTGCATATGCCTGCCAAAGCAAAGGTCTTCTTTTTACACAGTGTTTTTCTCACAACGCCTACCTCAAAAGATCCTGCATACAGTACCAAAGTCTTGGTCTTTCATCCTTATTTCTGTCTGCTTAAATTAGAGTGTGACCCAATTCCATTTTTTCGTTGTATTTGAAGCCATTCTCAGGGGCTTGGTGGGTTTGGGAGATAAAGGATACTCACACTGCAGTGTGTCAGCAGTCTCCTCCTCCACACACACACACACACACACACACACACACACACGCACATACACACATGCACATGCTGCTACACACATACATACACACATATTCACACACCCACATAACACACATACACACGTGCTTATTCACACACACAAAAACATATGCAAACACATGGACACACATGCACATGTGGCTACACACACACACAGACACACATACACACACACACACACACACACACACACACACACACACACACACACACACACACACACACATTTCTCTGGCAGACAGGGCAAAGCTCTTGCTGAATATTGCAGATGTTTTCATCATCCTCTATGCATGTATGTTCACTAGACTGTATGGAACTGGAGAGGATACATTTAAAACCCTAGCTGAAGCAGTGACTGCATTTTAAAACACCCATGACTGAAGTGGGGGATGCATTTAAAGAGTATATAGATGCAATGGGGCCAGCAGCTTTCAAACACCGGCATTGTGGGGGCTGGATGGGAAGAGGTGGTGGTGGGGCTAAGAGGCGGGGTCATGGAGCTATAGGGGTACAGAGAAATGCTAGCCTAGAAATGTAAACGTGCCCTAGTGGTAGCATTTGAAATTTTTATTCTGGTTACAGTCTAGTCAAGACCCAATTGAAGCTCAGGAGCTTTTCTCCTAAAGCTGGACAGACCAATCACATCTATCCTTGTAGAGAGTCACATAGTAGGCTTGATACGACGATCACAGGGCTGCAATGGTAAACTGGTGAGCAAGTTTGCTGTTCTAATTGGTTGTAATGCTATACTTTTGTTTAGTTTTAAAAAGACAACCATTGATGCCACCCCTTGGATTGCGCCTTGCCTATATCCATCGCGGCCAGACCACACAATTTGGTGTGGGCTGGCTTGTCGGGCTAGAGAAATGCATGACTTTTTCTTAGAAGCTGGCACTCTTCTGAATCTGCCACCCAGAGAGAAGTGGAGCGGTGCCCTCCACTTCACCTCCCTCCCCTGCTGTTTCCCTGGAAACCACCCGCTGTCACGTACACACCCCCTCCAAAAACCTTCTCTCCTCCCTCTACCGTGTACCCCTCTGCACAGAGCACGATGTCAGTCATAAGATCATCCCATTTTTAGAACTATTTCTGTAAGTCTCTTGGGTTCTCTGTCTGTCCTCTTCTTTGACATTCTCTCTCTCCGTGTCTCTCTCTCTTTAGACCTTATGTGTCTTATGTGTCTCTGTCAAGCTCCTTCTTTACAGAAGTCTTTAAACAGTGAGAGGGTTGCTGAATGGATGGGGCCCAAGAGTCATATGACACCTTGGGTGAAAAACATCTTTTCGCTCTCTCTCCTCTCTCTCCTCATCTCTGTTGTTCTCTCTGTTACTCTCCCTCTGTCTGTCTGTGCCTCTCTCTCTCTCTCTCTCTTGCTCTCTCTCTTTATATAAAGGGGACTCCTAAAAGGTTAGGTCCATAGGGTTCTTAAGGCATCTGAGCTATAAAGGGCCTCCCTGTAGTGTGATAATCTCTCTGTCTTGACTGTTGGCTGTGTTAACAAAGAGGAGGAAATGTTACACACAGGTGTCATCAAGGTCTCGGCTCTTTTGTCCATGCACACACACACACACACTCACACACACACACACACACACACACACACACACAAGCCCACATACACACATACACACGCACACACACACACACACACACACACACACACACACACACACGCACACACACACAACAAGGCTCAGATGTGTGTGACGCTCATGGAGTCGTGAAATGAGTGACACATAATTTCCTCCTTGCAGCCCATGCTGCGTATCAGCGTTTGAGATCATTGGAAAGTCAGACCCACTGACGCCAGTCATTATCTTCCCACATGTGATCCCATGGCCGCCTTTGATCTCGTTATTCAGCTGAATTATCAGCAAGTTTTGGCAATGATTGAACGAAATGGGGGGATTAAATGTTGTTCTGAACCGGCACAGGTTGGGATCTTAGGGATAATTGTGACTGGATTTCAACAGAGACTGTCAATAGACTGCCCTGGTTTATCATCAGCTTTTTTTATCCCTTCCCCCCCAGAGGAAGATAAAGCAGAGAGGTTTATGTTCTGTTTGTCTTTTGGCCAAGAGACATAACCAGTGTCTACATCAGTATGCTGGTGGCACTGTTTGTGTTGGCACTGTGCTATCAGCAGGTTGATTAAAACTAACCCACGTGTCCTCCCCTTTCTCTCTTTGTGTGTCCCTTTCGCAATTTCTGTTTTAATGACCTGCTTCCCAGTGGCCTCTCTCTCTCTCTCTCTCTCTCTGCACACTTCTATACTGTAACGTCTCTCTCTCCCTCTCTCTCTCTCTCTCTCTCTCTCTCTCTCTCTCTCTCTCTCTCTCTGCACCCTTCTATACTGTAACGTCTCTCTCTCTCTCTCTCTCTGCTCCTTGTTCTCCCCAGGGATTTTATTTCCCTAAATCCTGTGTCAAGGTGAGAGATGGGAGACACGTGTCTGTGAGGTACACCCACCCACACCAGATAAACACCCCCATCACACCAGACACACATGCACACACACACACACACACGTGCGCACACACACACATTAATCCACGGCCCCACACGCCTGCAGTCAACTGGCTAAATATTTGATGGGGCTGTCGAAGCAGGTTACAATCTAGACGGGACACATTGGTGACTTACGGTGACCATCTATTATTCATGGCCTGAGTGCCGTAATGACAGCCAGAGCCTTTGAAGTTTTTCTGTGCCCAGAAAGACACATGGTGGGGAGAGGCAGAGAACTTGGTGTGGGAAAAAAAGTACAATTTGGATATGCGGATGTCATGACAGAAATGAGTTGTGCGAGAATGTGTGTATGTGTGTGCACGAGAATGTGTGTGTGTGTGTGTGTGTGCGTGTGTGTATCTGTGTGCAAATATATGACATGAGTGAGTGTGTGTCTTTTTAAATGTCAGATGTGCAACTACATGAAGTTCAATCATAGAATTTATCTGTGTGTGAGCTTGATGTAATGAACTGTGCAGAGCTTCTTCTTTTACTGTAAATGAAAATTGTTGAACAGAACACTGCGTGCGTGCGTGCGTGCGTGCGTGCGTGCGTGCGTGCGTGTGCATGCATGCGCGTGAGTGTGTGTGTCTGATTGTGTGTGTGTGTGTATGCTTTCTTGCGGGCACTTCTGTACTCACTTGAAAGTCTAAGTGAACCCACTGTGCTATTTTCGTTAGCATGTCTGTTCAGCTTTACGTTAATCTGAGGGGAGCGCCTCAGATCATATTAGCGATAGCATCTCTGCTTATGATTCAGTGACAGCATGAGACCGTGCCCCCATCAGACTCTCTTGTCAGAGATAAAGTGCGAGAGAAAAGCACAGAATCATTTGATCTGAATCTTTTCTGAGTGTGAAGAACAGAGCAGCGCGCCTTTCAGAGCCCTTGTCAAAGGGGTCTCAGGTGGCTTTTGCCGCCTTTCTCCTCTCCATTCTATACATTCGTTTGTGCGTTCTCAGAGTATGCATTTAAAGCCTTTTTTCCTGAATGCATACCTTCTATCGCTGAACTCTCCTTCAACCGTGGTTTATCAGCTGTTGAAACAAGTCTGTGAACAATAACAGGGGTGGTATCAAAGGATCAGGACGTCTCTGGAAAACACAATGCAACGGCATGGAATATGAGATGGAATAGCATGTAGCCTATTTCAGCTTATCACTCAGAGGCTTTTGTCTAATCAATGACTTCATCAGCCTTACTGAAAGAGGGCATCCAATTATGCTGTTATGGTCTTTAAATAATGGACAAGGCTGCAGACAGCTGCATAAGCAGCTATCTCCATCTTCCTCTAAGCACATCACTCTCCGTGTTTATAACACTACCTGTGTCGGGGTAACAGCCTGGGAATATTGTTTTGGTTGTTAATCGAAGCCTGACTGAAAACGGGGAGGTAATAAAGTCATTTATAGATAAAGAACCATATTAAATCTGCAACTCCTTTTAAGGGGGAACAGGTATAATTTATTGTTGTCCCAATGAGATTACTACAGCTCTTTGGGCAAGTAATGTGATAAATCCGAATTAATTGCATTTGCGGAAACATCAATACGCAGGCATGATTTCATTTACCTTTGCCCTAATGCAGTTTGGGCTGTTCCAGAGGTGGCATATCCATGCAAATGAAACAATAAAAGCCACACGAGGGGAAAAAGGTAATATCACCGGTGCACTCACTGAAATAATGTGCTTCATCTTCTGTATACATGTGCACCAGCGTGTGCGAGTGCATGCAAGCGTGTACATCAACACGTGTGTGTGTCTACACGTGTATATGCGTACGTGTGTGTGTGCGTACGTGTGTGTGAGTGCGTGTGCATGTGTGCATGTGTATATATATGCATGTGTGTCTCTGTGTGTATGCCTGTGTGTGTGTGTGTGTTTGTGTGTGTGTGTGTGTGTGTGTGTGTGTGTGTGTGTGTGTGTGTGTGTGTGTGTATGCCTGTATGTCTTTTCGTGTCTGTCTGTGTGTGTCTATGTGAGAGTCGGAGCCCTTTGTTCCAGTGTGCCTCCAGTGTGAGTGAGTGAGTGAGTGAGGAGGGGGCTTCAGCTACACCAAGTCTGCAGACAAAGGAACAGAGAGGCTGGGCTCCTGCACTGCAGCCTCCACACACACACACACACACACACACACAGCAGAGCAGAGCAGAGCATAACACACCCAGCCTATGAAGGGGAACAGCGCAGAGTGGGAATTGCCCCTCCATAATAAGGGGGGAACCTTTTAGGTTTTACATTCATTTTATTAATATGTCAGTACCCCCCAACCTGCTATTTTTGTGTCCTTTGGGTGTTGTGAACTATGAATCAGCGTCATAAGAAGGTCTTTGGTAAACATCATTGTTATCATTTTATTATAACAAAATTAAGCAGTAAAACAGTTCCTGCAAATTATTCGCAAATGAATGCCTCATGAGGGGATCTATGTAGCTTAATGACAGAAAGTAACAATCTTGTATCCATCTGCTGCGGAACAGTCATTTAGAAAATGTCATGCCACTGGATATGTCTGTTTCATATCTTTGACATGTACAAGCAACCGTGGGTCATCCTTTCCCTCTGATCTGTTCATCAGGACAATGAGCCTCCAGAATGGACAACACTCAAGGAGTAATTATTTTGCCTCCAAGAACCCATATAGCCAAGTTTTTTTTCTTTTTTTCCTTTGGTCTGAGGCATTTTATCATCTGTACAAGCTCCTGGAATCGCTCCTCATTTAGCAGGGAAAAAGCCAAGCTAATTGGGATGTGAGCTCTCATCTGTGACATGGCTGCTCATTAGCGGAGCAGTGAGAGCGATGCCTCAGAAAGGTCAGCTGACCCTGCCAACTGTGCCAGTAAAGTGCTCATACGTCTCAGGGAAATGTGCTCCACTCGCTCGGGATCAGTCACTTCGGATCCCATTTCTCCTGGGCTGTCAGGGGCTGCCTGTACTCCTGCTGCTGCAGCAGTGTGTGTGTGTGTGTGTGTGTGTGTGTGTGTGTGTGTGTGTGTGTGTGTGTGTGTGTGTGTGTGTGTGTGTGTGTGTGTATGTGTGTGTGGGTGTGTGTGTGGTTGTGTGTGTGTGTGTGTGTGTGTGTGAGAGAGAGAGAGAGAGAGAGAGAGAGAGAGAGAGAGAGAGAGAGAGAGAACACTCAAACTCACAGGTTCGTCACATTCTTGGCATGTTGAAGAGTTTAACAGCGTGCAGAGATACACACACACCTACCTATGCACAGAAACAACACACACTGCTAGTTGGCTGCCTCAAGTGCAGACTTATTGGATGTGCATAACTTGTGCCTTGTCCCTGTCTAACACAGATGTACATGCTGAAGACTGCATGCCCACATGAGCGAGTGAACACACACACACAGACACATACACACACACACACACACACACACAAACTTACACATCTCTTCTCATGGGAATTCTCGGGCAGTTCACTGAGATGGTGGAAACTCGATTTTTCTCTCTTCCTCTGTCCTGCCGGTGCGTTCGCTCTACTCTACTCTACTCTGCATGGCTGGTGACGGGTGGCTTTGGAAGGTGCACAGATCTTTTTCCTGCATCCATCTGGAGACATCTCGCAAATGGCTCATCTCATTCCCTTTGCATGGACTTTCTCGGAATCATCTGTCAACAGAAATGCATCCGTGGGGAAAATTCACCCCTAAAGCTCAGCATTAATCATCTCACCGTGTCAATGAAACACATTTACAGAGAGCCCCTCATGGCCACCTCTTCTTGATAGAATAAGCTTTTTAAAATATGCATGCATGCCGTATGCATGCTTTGTGTGCATCCCTACTGTTGATTCAGACTAGCTTGAAATTTCCGTGGGGACTTGTATTGTAAAACAACACACTTTATTTTAATCTCTTTCTCTTCAGTCATCCACAGAGATCATTAAGTTTGCTAAAGAAAAAAAAGAGTTTGATCATTGCTGCTCAATATATTGTGTACACATCATGCCTATGCTGGAATTGGAATTCATTTTTTCAGTATGGGATAGAATGTAGGCACACACAGTTATTGCATGTTAAGCTCATTCATCTGCAACCCCCCCCACCACCACCACCAATGCACGTGTGCACACACATACACACACGCACACACATGCACACACACAATAAGCATCTACTATTTCCTGATCTCTCTTTGCTGATTTACTGCATTTAAAAAAAAAACAGCACAAACCTCCATATGGACACTCTCAGCTCAGCTGAAGAGTTTGGTAATAACAGGGTCACTTACAGTAACAGGCCCGATCCTGAGGTTGAAGTTGAAGTTGATCTTGACTAAACTAAGTTAATTGAAGGTTAACTGAGGGTTAATTCACTGCTTTCTACAGCTTGTAAATACTGAGACATATAGCTGATTTATCATTACCCTTAAGTATTATTATACTGTATTATATATGCTATACTATTATACCATACTACACTACTGTATATGTTTTACTTACTTATTTACTTAAAATAATATCGTAGAGCCCTGTTTTTCACTTATAAGTCAAATGTTGTATTTTCCCTAGTTTTGAAGCTAAAGAGCTCCAGCAGTCCCTGCAGTCTCTGCTGGCAGTGCGCTGTGCCAGAGTCTGACTAGAGGACACCTTCACAGGCGTCTGCGTGGGACCTTGGGGCGGCTGGGAGTAGAGGGGGACATCTGTGTCCGTCACAGCTGCGTCAGGGCGGAACGGTAGGCAGGACACCCTCCACAGCCCAGCCCAGCAGCGTAGCAGCATAGCTCCGGCCAAATTGTCCTTTGCCTCTCCGTGCTAACTGGCTTAGCGCCTGCTTTGCTCTCCCTCGTACCGCAGAGGAGAGAGCAGAGGACACACATGTGTTTGCACATTCCTTCAATTCCTTAACCGGATTGATGGCGCAGTTCTTTGTTTCAAACAGGATTTCCTGTTCCAATAAAGGGTGTGCAAAGATGGGAGAAAATACATTGACAACAAATGAAAAGGCAGTTCATCTAGTATGTGAAATAACAAACATTTGTCAATAGATTGTATTTTAACTCAAATAGATTTATCCAACCATACATACACACACACACACACACACATTGCAGATTGTAAATTGTATTTTAACTCAAACATACACACACACACACACACACACACACACACACACACACACACACACACACACACACACACACACACATACACTCACACAAAGAGCCAAGAAGTCTTCCTGCTGCAGATGGCATTTGTGGGCAGTGTTTAGTGGTGGCAGGCCCTAAGGAAGGATGAGTCCTGCTGTAGAGAGAGGGGGGATTGTCGACAGCCTGCCTGCTCAGAGAGGGGCGCGGAGGGGATGACAGGCCCTTAGCGCCCCGGCCACAGCTCCATCAGTGCTACCGGTGTTGACAAACGAGTGCGGCTCCCACTCTGCTTGTGTGCAATGTAATTGAACATGATGAGAGTGGCTGAATAAAAGTGTGTCACAGAGGGAAAAAAGTGCGAGAGTGAGGGAGCAAAGAGGGAGAGAGAGGGAGTGGGCGAGTAAGCAAGCGAGGGAGGGAAGGAAGAGTGTGTCTGTGTGTGTCTGTGTGTGTATGTGTGCGCGCACTAGAGAGTGTGTGGGTGCTGTGACAGCGTTTGGCAGAGGCGTGTGATGTGCTTGGTACTTATTAGCGCTAATGAGCAAAAGGGGATGCGAGGGCTTGTGTTTCGTTATGCGTGTGTGTGTGTGTGTGTGTGTGTGTGTGTGTGTGTGTGTGTGTGAGAGAGAGAGAGATCCTTTCACGACTATGTGTTCCAGTGTCAAACTGTGCATGATGAGCATTTGAAAGGAAGAGCAAAAAGAAAAAAAGAGACAGAGAAAACTATTTATACAAAGAACACTGTGCATGCACTTTAAGACTCAGTGGAGTAATAGATTTTAAATGCCACACAGAGCTGAAAACTGTCAGGAAGTCCACAATAATGGCAGTAATGATCAAATCTCATAGGTGCCACTGAGTGTGTGTGTGTGTGTGTGTGTGTGTGTGTGTGTGTGTGTGTGTGTGTGTGTGTGTGTGTGTGTTTGTGGAGATGTGGGGGTGTTTGTGTGTGAATATGTGTGTGTATGTGTTTGTGTCCGTGTGTGCGTGCATGAGTTAAATGTTTATAACCTCCAAACTGTCTCACAGTAATGTTTTTTTTTAAATCGGCTGACATGAATTACAGTGGGGTTTGAGAGCTGCTGTCAGATCTCCATGGTGTATGCCATTCTGCGGGGTGCCAGTGAGTGTGTTTACCACCTTCTGAGGTTTCATGCTTCATGCTTTTTTTTTGCTTTTCCCAACAAGTGAACTGCTTGGAAAAGTTCAAGAGCAACTCAGTATTGCTTCAGACGAGACCTCTCCGTGAACTCTCTGGTTGTGAACGACAGAGAAGGGGCTGCTGTAGAGCAAAGAGAATACAGTCCTTTTTATCATGATACGCCAGCAGCAGCACGCAACAGCAGCCAGAACAGACGGAGAGGACGATTGAGCACATTCACACGGCAACAGGCTGGGACTTCCTGTTGAAGCCCTGCTGTCACTGGATGGGGTTGAGACATGGGCCATGGCCAATCCCCAAACCTAGTTTTTTTGAATGCCAAACCAACACACAGATATGCACCACACACACACACACACACACACACACACACACACACACACGCACACAGTGGAGGGAAGGCATATGCTGTGCACCTCCTGTCCAACATTGACCTTGTTTTTTCTCACAAGTTACAAAAACTGACAAGTGACAAGTACAAATGCACAGCAAAAAAATCGGTTAATTAAAATTGGTTAATTAAAAAGGACTTAATTTAGTCATTGTTTTTCAATAAATAGCTACTATTGCTGTCCTCTTTTGATGGTCCATCATGAAGACTACATAAACAATAGCGAAATGTGAATGAGGCAGCTTGGGATGAAGGCTTTTGTTCCTGAAACTCTATTCCATCCTCTGAGTTCTGAGTTCCCACACAGTGACAGGTTGCGTGGTGACTATATTTGGCCAGCATTCAAAGCAACAAGCAGCATGTCACCTGGCCTGCCTTCAGAGAGTGGATGAAAAGGAGGGAGAAAGCAAGCGAGAGAGAGAGAGAGAGAGAGAGAGAGAGAGAGAGAGAGAGAGAGAGAGAGATGAAGACAGAGAAGGAGAGAAACAGAGGGATAAAAACCCGGCTCTGTACCCAGTGAAGAACCTCCATTTTCTTCCTCCTCTTCCTCTGCTGCCTCCTTCTTTTGGTGCAGTGACATCATCACAAATTCAGGTTGTCCTTTGATGGCACCAGGCCAGCACATCCTGGCTGTTGCCCTTCTCCATCATCGCTTTCCATTATCCCACCACCTCCCATAATCTCTGTTTGGGCTCTGCTATACCTCTTTACGGATACTGCCTTAGGCATTAGTTGACCCCATCTCTCACTCGGTCTAACTTACTTTCACTCTCTCTCTCTCTCTCTCTCTCTCTCTCTCTCTCTCTCTCTCTCTCTCTCTATCTCTCTCTCCGTCTATTTCTCTCTCTCATTCACTCTGATTCACTGTCTTTCTTTCTCTGTCTTACTCTTTCTCTCTCACTCACTCTCGCTCTATCTTTTTTTATGTCCTGTTGTCTTTCAGTCTACTGCTTTCACTCTGTCTTGCTGTCTCTTCTCTCCCTTTATCCCCTCCTTTGTCTCTCTCTCCCTCTACTGATGCCTGTGTGAGGTCTCACGTTTGTTTACCACTCCCTATGCAACCCCTCCACCCCTCTCCACCTCACCACACCTCCACCTCCCCTTCTATCCGTCTCGCCTCTACCGCAGTGCTACCCTCCCACCGGCCTGGAGTTACGGGATGTTTTTCTGTAGTGATAGCTGCTGACTTTTTGATGTGTGAGAACCAAGCTTAGCAGACTATCTCTTTGATCTTGCCCCTAAGTATGTGTGTGTATGTGCTCAGCAAGCAAAATGTGGCCTGGACTTGTGTGCATCGGTCTGTATGACTTTACCAGTGTTTGTGTACACATTGAAAAGCATGAGAAAAAGAGAAACAGAGGGAGTGACAGTGAGAGTTTGTGTGTGTGTGTGTGTGTGTGTGTGTGTGTGTGTGTGTGTGTGTGTGTGTTTGTTAGTGTGTAATGCATGTGTGTGGATGTTTGTGTGTGTGTGTGTTTGTGTGTGCACACTTGCATGCACTTCACCTGTGTTCAAGATCACATGTGTCTTGCAGCATTTCCCTCTGTGAGCACACTGATCCACTCTAAAGACAATAGTTACGCTTGCTTGGGCTGCCCTTTTGTCCATTAAAAACTAGTTGAGAGTGGTTAATTCCTGTGTAGTGCCCCAGCGCCAGGGTTGTGTGAGGGTTTGCTGTTGATGCTGGAGAATCCACTTACACAATGTTCCGCCTAAATGACTGCCCAAATGACCCCTGCAAAGTTTATAGCACATGAAGTGGAGATAAGTAATGAATCTGTTCACTAATCTGAGTGATTTCAGCCAGTGTGCAGGTATTTCTGCTAGACCTGTTCCAAAGGTGCCCACTCTTGCCTGAAATGCATTCATAGCCCACAGCGAAAAAGCCTTTTTCCAGTGCAGCTGATATATTGCTCACACATTAATCCGCTTTTCCCCATCAGCATCCCTTTCTTAAATGATAACACGAGTTGCCTTGGAGTCGCCAGGTTTACATCGATGTGTACTTTAATTCCTGTTTGTTTTCACACTACACACACACACAAACACACACACACACACATACAGACCAGCACACATACCATCAAGACATACTCGGTGACAACATGTGTTTTAACGTGATAAGAGATGAGTGTCCCCTCACAGTCATTCAGAAATAATTGAATTGACAGTGTCTGCCCCAGCAAAGGTTCCTGATTCTCAGCCGTCACCAGCCCACCACCGTGCCTCTGCCCTCCAGAGGGAACCCATCTCACACAGCCATTATTGCACAGGGGGTTGATAAATGTAGACATGCAAGCTTGACCGCCTCTCACTGTGAGAGACTCTTACATAGGCACAAAGCCCTCATTATGACATGTGAAAACAGACGCCCACACGCCGCTGCATACATTTAATGCATATGGACCAGGCGTGCTGGGCGACAGGCCACAACACGAGAATGTGACATGGCCGATGCGACACCTAGCGCAAAAAGAGGCCCTGGCCCTGCCGTCTGTGATGTGATGGTGTCGTGACCTCTACTGCTCGCCGTGTAGCCCGAGCCGAACGGCTCTGATAGGCCCTCCGTCTGGCTCAGCCTCACTCCACTGCTAATTAGCTGGAATGTGTCAGTGGAGATCAAGTAGGAGCTGAGAGGCCTGGAGGCCATGTTTCCTGTGTCGCCCTGGCACTGGGTCTGAGGACAAAGCTCTGGAACTGGCAGCTGAGCGCTAACATGTCCCTCCATACATCTGCTACTGCCTGCTGAGGCCTCACTGCTCTGCCCTGCTCTGCTCTGCTCCTCAGCTCTGCGGAGGGGGAGGTTAGGTTATGCTTTGATGCACACTGGCAAAGGCCATGGCACAGTATGGCTCCACCCCTTTCACATTGCCCCTGAGTGTGTATGTGTTGGTCTGAGAGAGCGAGAGTGAAAGAGAGAGAGTTAGTGCAGATAGAGTAATAATGTATGAATGGAACAGAAGTGTTCCACTGTACAGACAGAGGGCAGGAGGCAAAAGACTCAGAGCTGCAGAGGAGGAGAGGAGAGATACAAAGCAGGATATCTAAAAGTGAAAGAAACCTTTATTTATTTGCCGTCGCTAGCATCATGGCACAAGTCAGTGGTCTGTCTATGAAAAATGTCTCAGTACAACAATAAATCAAACGCACCCTTTTAACAGCTGCTGTGTAGAAATAAACAGAGATGCACAGTCACGTACCATTAACACATGAGCTACATATTCACCCAACATGCAGCTTGTCTGAGCTGTTGTTTGTGTCACTGAGATAAAATAAAATAGCATAACACATCACAACTTATTTTACTGCACATTTTGCAACAAATATCTGCCTGTCCAAACTCCACAGCCCTGAATATCAGTCAGCTGCTGCAGCACGTTGGCAGAAGCTTGTGCTAATGTTAAGTACTAGCAGTAAAACACAGCTCTGCCCGGTCCAGCATGGGTCAGAACACAGCACAGGCAGTTCAAGAGCTATTTAAAATGACTCGAGACGATTGATAATGAGATAACATGTTGATTTACATGGCATAATGTTAGCAAAAGTGTTTGCTTGATGAAAGTACAACCGTGATAAGTACTGAATGTGGGTTTTGGAAGGCAGCTGTTCTTCCTTCTTTCCACTCCTGTGTGCCACCTCTGAATCTGTTAATGGTATGAAATGCACCGCACTGTACTGGCCTACTTTTACGCCTAGTGGAGAGATATAGAGTGAAGGAGAGAGTGAGGGAGAGAAAAAGGGGAAAGAGAAAGAGAGCATCATATTAAAAGCTCTAGTGTACTGGCAAAGGGGTGAGGAGGTCTGTGAGTTGGAGAGAAAGTCGGGCGTAGGATTAATGCTGATCCGCTCACTCCTCTCTCCCCAGCCCACATCCTCTGCACCAGCCATGCCAGGGCTTTAGAGTCGAGCATGAAAGGGGAGCTCAATCCGCACTGCGCCGTGTGCCACACAACACACACACACACACATACAGAACACATACACACATACAGAACACATACAGAACACATACACACACACACACATGCACAAACTCACATACTACACACACACACACAAACAACGCACACACACACACACATACACATGCACACACAGCAGAGCTCAGAAGCATATGGCACATCTATCCAGGTCTGGATGCCCTTCACCCACATACTTCTGAGTCTGGCCAAGGGAAAACTAATATCTACAGAACGGCATCCTATAATGTCTCCATGCTGCAAGAGAAATGAATTAGAGATGGGGAAGCCAATATTTTAATCTGAGTTGCTTTGGCCATTAGAACTATAAGCAAACTGTGGATCAATAATTGACCATGGATCAGCTGTGGAAAATACATAATTCATGAGAGTCTTCAATGGCTTACATAAATTGAGCTGAACTACTTGCAAATTTAATGAAACAATGTGTCAAACCTCAAGAGTCATGGGCTGCTGTCTCACTGCTGGTATTCGTCAAGCACAGCAATATTGAGTTCAGAGGACAAGCAGTAGGGAAACGTTAATTTCTCATTATTTTTCTGCTGTGTCTCAGTCTTCACTTTTCCTTCCTTCTTTCTCTAGAGAGATCACATACTCCTGCACACAGGTAAAATGTATGCAAGTGCACAGACACAGACACGCACAAATGCATGCACACGCACACTCACATACACACACACACACACATACACACACACACTAACACACACCCGCGCACGCACACACGCACACACACACACACACATACACACACACACACACAAATATTAGCTTTCTTTGCTGTTGCCACTATTTTTTTCTGTGCATCTTTCTTAATCTGCTAGTCATATTTTCACTTTTGTTCTTCCATGACAGGAGAGAGTGTTGATTGAGCTTGTTTGTGGAAATTGTATGCGTGAAGCATAACCCCAAAGCAGCACCTTTCGGAGTTGTGATTGAGGTGTTTTTTAAAAATAGAGATAAGTGAAGCTCCTTGTACAAATAGTACAAAAAAGCTCTATTCATTTTCCCCGAGACAGCATCTGCAAGGCCATCCATGCGTAAATGCTCACCACAGGACTAAACAATTTGCGTCCATCTTTCATAGTTGTTGTCACTGTTGCATCAAGGACAGGAAGGGAGGGATAGACTAGTAAATGACCCAGATGCTTGTCTTCCAGGCCCGTCTTTCCGGTTTATTTGCAGAAAGCCTGACAGAGTGGGTCAAGGGGCACTTTTGCTTTTCCATGTCTGATTGTTTTCTGTCATTTGCCTTTGTGATGAAGAGTGGATGTAATGATCCATCATATACGCATACAGACTAGACACACACACACACACACACACACACACACACACACACACACACACACACACAAACACACACACACAGTGCTGAGTTGCTGTCGTCTCTGAAAAAAGGTTCGCTTTATCTTGATAATTATCCATATTTTTCAGCACTGCATATCGACGGCTGTCGCTTTCCATTTGCATGATGACTCGACAGTGGTAATGCCATTAGCACACCTTAGGCCCCTCGCACAGCAACCTCCATAACTAAAATGGCCCTAATGACAGCTATTGGCCTGAACCCTTTGGGGTAACGGGGACGATAATGATATGAAATCTAATCTGGCCCAGAAATGAATGGGGTGGAGGGGAGGCAGGGGTTTGCTTAATAAAAAAGCAATCATTCAGCCTAATCTACACGCTGTGAGGACTCTCTGTGGAGGCCGGGAGAGATCAGCAGCTCCAGCGGTGTTATGAAGAGGCCCCGTGTGCGAGGAGATGGAGAGGAGAGCGACGAGGCTGAGTGGGTTTGGAGAGACTTTGCCAAGATCTCTCTCTGTTGTGTAATAGTTTGTCAGCATAATGTGCAAGTGGTTCAGTCCATTATATTTTATTAAGCTTGCCCCGCAGCATGACATGTGATCAAAAAACAGGCTGCACCTCCATATGTACATACTGCCATATGTACAGTATATATTTCACTCTGACACCCACTGGATTGGATGCACAGTCCATTAAAAGTTTTATATGATCAATCATGTTACAAATCCAAAATAGATATCTGGAATAGCAATTTAGTCAAATAATAGTTACACTCTATGTAGGAAATGACAAAGTTGGTCAAAGTTGGTAGTATCACAGGATGGCAAACTGTTAAATGCTTAATTGAGTATTTAGCACAGAAAAGTAATTTTTCAAGCTCATCTTTATATTTGGAAATCATACCACAGTTTAAATTCCGTTCCATAGAATACAATTTAAAAACAAATCAGCTTCAGTTGTAGGCCTATAGTTACCAAAATGCCAGCCATTAAGGCATCTGTCTGAGGTCAGCCCTATTACACACAGGAGTACTGAGGGGTTACCTAGCTAGGTGCAATTGATGTCTTCCTGCGCAGTCCAGCCTCAAACCCATGACCTCACAACAACTCCGGTTTCAGAGACAGAAAGCCAAGTCAGTAGCGTATCCTTTTGGAAGGTTTACTGATGTTCAAACGCTGAGCTGTGCTAGCTGGCATCTGCTACATAGCGATGACGAGGCAGTGCCACTTTTTATAGAGGTACCTCAGTGTATGGATATTTTGGGGTATGTTGCCATTAAAGCACAGTTATTTATTGTTTATGTGTATCTTATGTATGATGTTGTTGCATTTATTCTGTGGTGACTTGGACTGCCCTACCAATGCATTGATCTCGCTATTGTGGGACTATGCTACAGTCTCTTCTGATTTGAGGAAACTTGAGGGAGGTTTACCCTTAGCGAGTTGGCCCTTACTCATGTCATATCTGTCTACCAGGTTTCCTTTAATTAAAATTAGGAGATAGAGGATGTAATATCCTTAGTAGAAGTACTACAAGTCCTTGTAAAGAGCATTGGAAGGATGTTGGAAGTTGTATCCTTGTTAAACTGATGTTGGAAGTTGTATCCTTGTAAATCCTTGACCTAAGACTTGGGTCTTGGAGAGAGAAGTTGTCTTTGGCCTTTAAAATCACAGTAAAGATAATAGTTGATATTTTGTTGTATGACTGCATACTGTTATGCATAGGGGTAATATTTATGAGTTATTAAGTTTATATTAGGTTATTATAATGGTGTAAATTCCCAAGATATTTTATTAGTCTATATGATAGATTATACAACTATGAATTTTATTTTTCTCTATTTGGCTTTAATACCACAAGGGGAACAAAATCCTAATCCTAAAATTCCTAAATGTTCAAACCTTACGTCCTACAGTGATATTGACGTGCCCTTAAAAAGCTGCAATAGTGCCAGTCAACGCGACACAGTTACACGTCAGGAAGTTACATAATTTATAGTTTTTGTCTTTGCAGTCAATGCGTCATGCAAAAGCAGGTCACGGGTCGATCTCTTTGTGCGTAGAATGGGAATAAACGCGGACAGTTTGGAATTCGACAGATACCAATGACGGGACAGTAAAGTTGCAGTAGTAGGAACAGCATAGTGCTGTCTCCTCTTGCTGGTATAATTTCCAGCCAGTGGGGGTGTGGTTTTGACATCACTATAGCACCAAACTGTAGTACAGCATTAGCGAGGCTGGCGGTCTGTCTCAGACACGCAGTCTCGGCGAGGGCAATTTAAACAGAATTTTGTACTGTCAAACAACGCCTAATCACCAGCTATAGGATTCTAAATAACACACGCAAGCAGGACTTTTTTCGCAGTAATTCACCTTAAGGTACGTGGGGAGCGCATTGCCACTTTTCAGTTGTCTGTCTCCATACAATGTCAGTCTCGACTTTCTGCATGCTGCGCTGAAGTTGGCGAGCGGTCGGTCACGCTTAGTAAGTAATTCATTCGCTTGTCGTATCATATTAAGGCTCGTTTATACTATAGAAGCCTATACGAGCAGACCTTTCGTTCTAAATGTGGTCAAGCTAGGTTTCATGTCATTCCCCTTGCTGGATGTTATCAGTGATTATAGATTATAGCCACATGTTTCCACACTGCTGTCCTCCATATTGAAATAATGCTGATGTGCTGACAGCCAATGTATTGCTAAATTGGAAATAACAATAATAATGATAATAATAATAATAATAATAATAATAATAATAATCTTCACTTTTTCTTTTTTTAGGTACTCAGGAAACTCAAGAAATTTTATATATCAAAAAGGCTGTTTTAGTGTAACTGTCTGACTAAGGTGTGTTTGCTGTGACTGCTTGTGAAACAGGACAAAGTTGATTTTAATTTTCTGCGTAAACATTTCCACGAAGACAAAGTGACAGATTTGCAGACTAGCCAAGCATCACGCCATAGTCTGGTGCTCACTGTCCTGAGACAGTAGTGTCACCCCCCTCCCCCCTCCACAGACTCTCTCTCAGCGACCCCTCTTGTCATTCCAAGGTGCTATGGTTGCCACCAGTGATTGTTAGCCTGTCCTCTGGACTACACAGCCTACAAAAAATCGCCAGCAACCCCATCTTTGAGCTCTGACTGTTCCAAAAAAAGCAAGCCGTCTGGACCAAGCCCAGGACGTCTGCATAAACGGCCCGGTCTCTCCTCCCCAGACTCCCTGGGACCTACGGTGCTGTTTCACACTTCTAATCACACATGGGCAAAAAAACTCAACAAATGCAATCTCATTCTCAGGGCTCATCCCAGGGACTTATAGACTGAAGGAGTTTCGACTCGTGGAAGTATTTTTGGGGGCTGTTTGTCCTCTGTGCTATAAACAAGCAGATTTAAAAAACAGTGCCACTGTGTGTGTGTGTGACTGTTTGTGCCAGACAGTGGTCATGGCTTCCGAAAGCTTTCAATACCGGGCACTCTTCGAGTACAAGCGTGAGCGAGGGGACGACATCTCCCTGCAGCCAGGAGACATCCTCACCGTCAACAAGATGTCCCTGCTAGCGCCAGACTACCAGGAGGGAGACGAGCGCAGCCCCAAAGGCTGGCTGCATGGCACCAACGAGAGGACCAAGGAGAAGGGCGACTTTCCCGGGACCTTTGTGGAGTACGTGGGGGTGGTGCGCATCAGCCCCCCGGCCACCAAGCCCTGGACCAGGCCCGTCCCTCCGACGCCAGGAGGGGCCCAGGCTCCCACAGGTCCGCAGCAGCCGGCAGGGGCATCAGCATCAGGAGGTGAGTGAGGCCCTAACATGTGAAAGTCACGTGAGGAGTGAGTGAGGGGGAACCCTGCGATCTGCTCCGTGTTATGGAGATAAAGTTCTGGTTAACGTTATGGCTCATGTGAGCAAGCAGCCCTAATCATAGCCGGCTGGTGGGGAATAAAAGGGTCTTTTTGCTTGCCATGGTGACCTGTTTGAATGCCACAATGACAAGCAATCAAACAGGAAGTTTGGAGCCAGTGTTAAAGTAAGACTGGAAGGAAAGATCTGAGCTGTTGACTCACTCATCTTGTCATCAGCAGGGGCAGAGGGAGAGTGCTGTCCACTTCAGTCATGATTCACTGGAAGAGAAGTGATGACTGCTTTCACTGCTTAGGTCAAATTTGATGATTTTCAGATGAAGGATCTGGAACACTCAAGGAGTGTGACAAACTTTGCTGTAAAAACAGTTTTTTAATATGTGTGTGTATGTGTGTGTGTGTGTGTGTGTGTGTGTGTGTGTGTGTGTGTGTGTGTGTGTGTGCGTGTGTATGCGTTATGCATCAAATCGTGGGAGAAAAAAAGTTTTATCAGAATTCTGAATTTTGAGAACCAAAATGCATTAAACGAAACATCAGGGACTGTCAGTGGTAGAGGAAAAAAAGCTATGAATGCTCCCTTTTTTTGAGACGTGCAACTTCAAATGACCTGTTTTCCTTGTTTATGAGGCCTGCTTTTTGGCTGTCTGTAAGTGTGTGTATGTGTGTGGTGTATGTCTGGTTTGTCAGGCCTGGGAGGGCGTGGTGCGTGGTCTGTGTTTGTGGGTGTCCATATGCTAACTGGGTCAGACAGCTAGCGCGGCTTGCCCCAAGACGGCTGTTCAGTCTAATTGTCTGGCATGCTTGAATCTTTTATGGTGGCAGAATTGGTCTGTTTTTATGCTATTTACGTTCTTTATTCATGCTCAATCCTCTTTTAGTGGTCTTGCTTTGTGTCTTTTATTCAGGGTTGTTAGCTTTCTCACTACTAAACAAGGGACAAAACGTGTTCAGCTGTAGCTGGTGCATGATGCCATGGCAGTGTCTCATGGTGTGTAAATATGCAAAGCATAGTTATATTCTTATTTGACAGTAAAAAGCAAAACTGGATATTGATTAGAGTGTAACTTTACTAAAATTGTATTATAATGCAAGCTTATATAAACACAGCTCAACATAAAAAATCTAACAAATCATAGAAAAAAAACATTGTGGCCCTGTTGTGCTTTTTTGTGAAAGAATGCTGAGTTAGGTCTCTGTGGTCCTTCTCACCTCTTTGACACATTTAGAATTGTAGCCTACAGGAAGTAGCCTACCGAAGGCTTATACTGGTGATGAGGTTGACCCACATCATTTTGCATTTAATAGTTTATTCAAGCCGCACAGTGTTTTTAGAAGGTCTACCCATATTTGCACATCAAACTCATCAAATCACATTAGACCAAAACATCGTTTGGAGAATGGTACATCCATGCCAGACATAGACCCACAACAAATATGTGTGAGGGGGCATCTGACTGAATGATATGTTTTAATAGTGCTGTAATCAGCACACAATCTGCCACTGCTCTTGTGCCCATTGGAATTAATGAAAGTGAAAAAGCAGTCAGTATACAGAAAACAGGGGGACTGTGAGGTTCAGTTACATAAGATGATGTCCACTTTTGTTTTAGCTAAGCAGTACAGAAGGCAGTGAGTAACCCTCAAGCCTTCCTCCTCTGAGGAAAAAGGGAAAGATTGGTCTGGTGCTGAATTATTAATTGCTGCTGCACAGGGTGGGCTGACACACTACACTCAGCCTGTCACAAAACAGTGTGGGAGCTCAGATCTTTGGCCCTTTTTCTCATGCTAATCCTGTATAAGTGCTAACAGGTGCTGTCAGACATGCGTAAGATCACGCATAGACTGTCCCACAGCTGTGAATCTAATGGACTCTGGGTTAGAGAGCCATTGCAGTGCCATAGGTTGGTCTCCAGAACTCACTTTTCTCCCTCTCCTTCTTCTCTCTTCTTCCGTTTTATCCATCATCCCAGGTGCTGGAAATGGAGTGAGTCTGCATTAAGTTAGGGATTCCCTGAGAGGTCCTTTCCCCCTTCTGATTGAATTATAGGTGCTCTGTGAATGTCAGATGAAAGAGATTAGACTACATGTATTATTTATGCCTGCATCCTGGTCCTGTGCTTTCTTACTTCAGGGTTTAGTGTATCCACCGTTAACCAAGTCAACGAGCCATTAGAAGATGCCTAGTCACAAGGAATTACAATCAAGACAACTCATCATCCTGTCGCTCTAATCATGGCAGTATCCAACACGGACTGGCAGCAGCTTGTTAGACTAAATGTTGGTCTGTACCATTAGAAAGGGTCTCCACCTTGGGCTGTGACTTTCCGCACAGGGGCATCAATTAGCAGTGCCTGGAGCTCACTGATGACAGGAGCTAATGAATGCAAAGCGATTAGCTCCACACGTATAGGCTATATGGGAGGAGCAGATTCACCTCATCACAGCTAGCGTAATTAGGTGATTATATAGCGGCTTTGGTTTGTGGTTAGGTAACAAGGTGTGATACAAATCTAACACCCTGAATGTACATATAATCTTATTTTCAAGTCAGATACATGTGATGCTTAGCTGGAAGTGCTAATAAAGTAATGTTATCATGAAGAAAAACTGTTATAACCAATCCTTCAGTTGTGGATCTTGCAGTATGTGTTAAAACTGTACTGGAAACTAGAGGACTCCAACATTTGCTTGTGCCAAATGACTGCATCATGAATTTCAATAGTTTGGCTCAGTTTGGCTTAGTTCAGCTCAGGTATGCATTTATTGGATTTTATTTTGCTTGGCTAATAATAGGTCTGCATTTGTTGGATTTTAACTTGTTCAAATTGCAACCTTTCTGCTTGGGATTCATGTTGTCTACCCACCAATTCTGAGTGTGTCATCAGTGAGCATCCAGAATGGCAGGCTGGCCCCAACCAGATGACCTCTCCTCTCCTGTCACCCTGTACGCTACTTAAGGGCTCATTATACACCGTCACTGCATGGCCACGCAGTCAGATTGTCTGAGCTTCCTATGCATTCGAAGTTCTCCTTATACATTTGGATGTGACACAATTCTGTTGCTGGGAACTTGTGCACATCCTATCTTGAGCAGAGGAGAGAAACGGCAAATGCACAATGATTCACTTTAAGCATATTAGATGTTGATTTTAGCAATGTGTGTTGTTATTTGAGAGGAGACAGCTTTACTAAATTAGCATAGTGATAGCCTACGAGAAATCTTTGTTATATGGTAGCGATATTAAAAACAGCCTGTAGTTCAATGACAGAAGGTGGAAACAATTGCACAAATGATCCCATATTCAGTTTGTTAAGGTTTTAAGTTGTTGTGAGATATACTTAAGTTAGTTTAAATTGACCCACCTAAAAGCCATACACTATTGAGCAGAAAAAACAGAAGGGGTTGCAAATAAACCTCTGAGGCATCGGTGCAATGATTCACTTTAAAGATGTTACATGTGGATTATATGAGTGTTTCAATACGTGTTATTACTGAAGGGGTTTGGAAGCAGCAACAGTTGATCTTTTAAATAATCAAGCATAATGATATCCTACGAGAAGTCT
>CM059276.1:3968105-3970605 GCA_030347295.1 Setipinna tenuifilis | reverse complement strand
GCACCATTTGCCACACAGCATGTCCTAATGGCCATTTTACCCTCTATACAATTTTAACTCTTATTTTTTTGTTATTAGGTCTGCTATGCTACCCCTAATTGTGTACTTGTTGTGTACTTAATTGTGTACTTAAAGTGTTATAAGACCATGGCTATGGTGATACCACACTATAAATATCAGTAAATTGAATTGAACTGAAATTGCTGCTGTGCGATTATGCAGCCGACAAGACATAAAAGGACACAGATCCCACAGGGATGGCCTTGGGGTGCGCCTCTCGTCACCCTCTCTTTCCCTTTAGCTATTTTACACACTTTCTGAGTTTGGGAGGGGAGTATCTGTTCTGTGGCTACGTCCACAATAGTCAGTTTTTACCATTTCAGTACCAAAATGATTTCTTTTCACGCATACACTGTACTTACTTCTGTATGCTACTGTTTTCAGATGTCTTTCACGTCTTGTTTCTAACACGTCACTGTTCCAAAGCCCAGAAATGAAAAGATGAAAAGACAGGCAAAAACATGACAACATTGTTAGGTTTTTATTTAGAAACGGACTAATGTGGACGTCGCCTGCCTCTCTGCCCGTGCCTGTGCTCCTTTGCCACTGGGCTGCCATACTGGCCTCTGGGTGCTCGGGTTTTTTCCACTCTCTGTTTTTATTCTCTGTCTTTTTCCTATCATGAATCCACAGGAAGAGATGATGAACGTTGGCTTCAGCCCGTAGAGACTCATGCTGTAAATCTGCTTCCTCCTGGATTAGTGCGCAATGTAGGGGTGTGTGTGTGTGTTTGTGTGTGTGTGTGCACGCATGTGTGTGTGTGTGTGTGTGTGTGTGTGTGTGTGTGTGTGTGTTTGTGTGTGTGAGTGTGTGTGTGAGAGAGAGGCCAGCGGAGGGGGGTGCAGGGTGGCAATGAAGAGGGAAAATTTCAAACCAGTTTAAACCTGCTTTTTCATATTTCCCTTTTTAGGGTATTTATGACCGCCAATAAAGTGGCATGCCTTTTATATCCCTTTTTTATGTTTCACTCGTCTGCGCATTTGAAATGGGTCGAAAGCACAGCAGTAAATTTACTGTGATGTAATTTGACTGGTATGATGGTATGAAATGCATCCAAATTACAACCTCTCAGCACTTTTGCCCAAAAAGGGCCATTTCTTTGTTTGAGCTCATGTCCATTTGATCTCATAGCAACAGTTTTTTCAATTTGTAAGCTTTTAAATACCATTTCTGTACCTATTTTTAATAAATGTAATCAATTTCTGCTTTGAATGGTAAAGTTATTCAACATTCTGACCCCATGCAATTAACTAACATTAGTGTGTTCTGCTACGGGCACTTTGAGGTTGAAGGGCAAATGGCTGCGATAGAGGCCTCGGACAGCCGTTGAGGAAGAGACAAAAGGATAGGGTTAAAAATGGACCTGTGCTGTGCTGTACTTTGGTGGTTCTCAGTAGCAGTGCAAGCCAACACACGCGCATAAGGGGCATAAAAGCTTTGAGTGCAGCATGCAAAGAGTAGTTACCTCTCCTGGCATTAGTTGAATTGAACTCTGTAAATTGTCTGTGGCAATTAACACTAATGCTCGTCTGGAAAGGCCAAGTTTGCTGGAAGGGACAGCAAGTGCTGCTACTCTCAGGGCCACTCAAGTCTCTTAGTGTTAAAGAGCCATTCTGGCATGAGAAGGCAGGCCTGTTCTATTACAATGGCAAAAACAACAGTTCCACAGCTTATTGCCTATCTTTGATGGAGCAAGAGAGAAGGTTGGAAAATGAGAAGGAAATCGAAGGAAAAAACAGGAGGGTGGATGCTGTGGCCTAGTGGCTAGAGCAGCCTGTACCATAAACAAGCATGTGCCCATAAGGACCCAGACCCAGGTATAAATCTGGCCTGGGTCATTTCCCAAGCCTTTCCCATCTCTTGCTTTCTGTTATCTCTACACTCTCCTATCAAATAATGTCATAAAAGGCCAAAAATATACTATAAAAAAGGAGTGAGAGAGCAAAAGAAAAGAAGAGAAGCACAGAAAGCAGGATGTGAAGTCGAGCAAAGCAGGAAGGCAAGCCATTGTAGGCCGCCAGTATGTTTTGGAGCTTGCTTCAACTGCTTGCCAATTCTTGCTCAAGCCATATCCCCCACTATCCCCCACTGCCCCACACAACAGCCCAACCATACTGTAGACTCCCCATCGTGAATGCTGGTATTGTGTTGAAGCTGGCATTTCAAAACTCTAAGTGGGGTGGCGTTGTTGGGGTGGGGGTAGGGGGTGTGTGGGGGGGGGGGGGCATGGTACATTAAGCCTCGATGGGTGTGTGGGATAGAGGGCTTAATATGGTCCTAACAGTCGGGGTGAAATTATGACAGCTGTCATCACTCATGTTGGGAGAGGACCCTCTGTGACAGGAAGAGAGACATTGAAGATCTTTGTGCGCCATGGCTTTTTTTGCTGCTAGCCTTTCTCAAGTCTGTAATAACAAGTAGTTTCTAAATGATGACTCAA
>CM059276.1:3953105-3963105 GCA_030347295.1 Setipinna tenuifilis | reverse complement strand
TCTTTTTTGGGACAGAAGTGAGATGTGTGATTCATGCAGTCTCAGATGGAAGAGCAGGTAAATACTCTGAGATTACCTACATGAAAACTGTTTATATTAGATCAGATTGGGCTGTGAAGTCTGCAAGTGGGGAAATAGTCAGCCCTGACATATCCTATCTCTTGCTGGAGTATCTAACAGATACAAGAACCACTAGAGACAAAGGGAGAGAAGAGAAAGGGGGGAACAGAGAAGGGAGAGCAAAGTCATGCGTTAGTCTAGTGGGGGTGTGTGTAGGGAGGGGAGAAGTAGTTGCGTGTCTCAGGCTTCCCTAAGTACACCCCCCCACCCCCACCCCCCAACACACACATACATGTATGCACACACACACACACACACACACACACACACACACACACACACGCACGTACACATACTTGCCTGCTCTCCACCCATTTCAGGGTCCAGGGATGAGAGTGGCTGATTACTGTCTCAACACATTACCTCTCCAATGCATCTTCTGCAGCAGCATGCGCTATGCCCTCCTCTGATTTAATTACC
Source organism: Setipinna tenuifilis (assembly GCA_030347295.1). Classification (NCBI taxonomy): domain Eukaryota; kingdom Metazoa; phylum Chordata; class Actinopteri; order Clupeiformes; family Engraulidae; genus Setipinna; species Setipinna tenuifilis. The sequence goes on along the minus strand of CM059276.1, from coordinate 3,962,565 downwards.
CAATGCAGCCAGGCATCATTCCTCCCCTTATTCCTTTTTTCCCATCCTTTCGTACATCTCCCCACCCCGCCATAGCATGTCCTCTGCCCCTCATCCCCCATCACCCCTGGTTGGGTCGTCTTCTCTGCTGCCTCTAATCAACCATCCTTTCTGTCAGTCTCCCAAGGCCAAATCTCAATGCTTGTCGTTGGATGTAGAATGTGAATGTGCCTCCTCCCTTACCTGCAAACAAGGAGAGATTCTTAGTATCTTTTACTCAGTGATCTCATTTCTTTTGGTTTGTGTAGCTACACTCTAAACAACTTTAAACAACTGTTGTTTTTTTTCCCTGAAAAATAATCACCCGTATGTTACTGTAGTTGAGCAGACATTTAGCTGTTTTTCTGTCTCTCTCTCTCTCCTCAACCCCCAACCCAGTCTTCCCAGTCGTGTTCAAGCCATCAGCTAAGTGCTCACAAAGGAAGAACCCCCTCAGTTAGTGTGACAGCTGAGGGTGAGAAAGCACGCTATCAGCCACCAGAATAAAAAACTTCAAGTGCTGTTAAGCGGAGCAGGAGAGCTCTAAAAACCCCTTCTGATGTCTTCAGAGTGGTGAAAGGCAACAATTTGGCCTTCTGCCTGTCAGTGGAGCTGAGCAGAGGAGAGAGGAGGAGAAGTTGCGCAGTGGAGGAGGTGGGGAGGATAGGAGGTGGACTTGAGCAGAAAGTGGAGAGGGTGGAGGAGAAGGAGGAGGAGGGATGGGGAGTTGTTTCTGAGTGAGGATGGAGGGAGGGAGGGAGGGAGTGGCAGTCAGACCCCTGGCTCTGGGCTGAAAATAACAGTCATTTGGAGAGCTCTCCCCCCTGTCTCTTCGCTGTCAGCACGGGACTTAGGCCCAGCCTTCTCACCTGACCCCATGATTGCCGTGACAATCAGCCTCAATCCCACCTGCCTAAGAAGCAGGCTCACTCTCATCTCAATTACTCTCTCGCTCGCTCGCTCCCCCTAATTCCTCTCTTCATTTTTCTTTTTTCTTCTTCTTCACTCTCTCACTCTCTCGCTTCCCCCTTTTTTCTTTTTTTCTTACTTTCTCTTTCTGTCTTTACCTCTCTCTGTCTTTCTCTCTCTCTCTCTCTCTCTCTCCACTTTTCTGACTTACGTTCCCTTTCACTCCTCATCTGTATGTCTGAGCCCCTCCATCACTCCTCTGACCCAGCCTTTCCATGTCTGTCTTGTGCCCATTTGTCTCCTCGTATTTTTCTCTCAACTTTCTTCAACCTTTTCCTCTCTTTCTCTCTTTCTCTCTCTCTCTGTCTCCTTCATCCCATCACTTGCCCCCACACTCTGTCTCTGGCTCTCCTCCTCTCCCGCTCTCTTTTTTCCTCTCCCTCTCTCCCTCTCCCTCTCTTTCTGTCTCTATCCCTCCCTGTCTCTCGTGTCTGAGTGACTGGCAGCGCTTTGCTGTTCTGTGTAGGAGAGATGGGTCCTCCTGCCTCTCCTGCCTCTGCCAGCTCTCTCCCCTCGGCTGGGGCGTTTGAAGAGCAGGAAATCATCAGTTTAGCTGCGGCGCATCCCAAAATAGACGCAGTGCAGCGCGGCGGATAGAGATCAAACGGCTCGCTCTGGCAGCACCACCCCCGCTGCCTGCAGGAGGGCTCATTTCTAATGCCTTTTTTTGGGTGGAAACGGGGCCATGCTAATGCAGGGGAGTGGGTAGACGACAGACATGGGGAAGGGGGATTGTGTGTTTGTGTGTGTGTGTGTGTGTGTGTGTGTGTGTGTGTGTGTGTGTGTGTGTGTGTGTGTGTGTTTGTGTGTATTTGTGTTCATGTGTGTGTGCATGTGTGTATGTATTTATAATATTCATGTCTCCCTCTCTCTCCATCTATATGGATGTGTGTGTGTGTGTGTGTGTGTGTGTGTGTGTGTGTGTGTGTGCAAATGCTTCTGTGTGTGTGCAGCATATGGGAATAGCTGTGAGCGTATTAGATTCAGTAATTGGGAGTGTGCATGTAACAGATGTGTGTGTGTCTGTGCGTGTGCGTGTGTGTGTGTGTGTGTGTGTGTGTGTGTGTGTGTGTGTGTGTGTGTGTGTGTGTGCTTAGCATGGCAGTGTGTGTGTGTGTGTGTGTGTGTTTGTGTTTGTGTGCTTGTGTGTGTGTGAGAGAGAGAGAGAAAGAGAAAAAAAGAAGGTGAGAGCTATATGTGCATGTGTTCCTGTGTGTGTGTGTGTGTGTGTGTGTGTGTGTGTGTGTGTGTGTGTGTGTGTGTGTGTGTGTGTGTGTGTGCTGCATATGGAAATAGAAGTGAGTATATAAGATATAGTAAGTAAGGGTGTGTATGGAACAGATGTGCGTGTGTGCTGGGTATGACTGAGTGTGTGTGTTCATATGTGTGTGTGCACGTGAGTGTGTGCCGGTGTGTGCGAGTGAGAGAGGAATGGGGGCGGGTGTTGGAGAGGCTCAGTTTTAAGCTGCCGGGATAGAGACATGATTAGGATTTTAGTTAAAATTGGAATGAGAGAAAGAGAGAAGGGGGGAAGTCTACCCACTCAGAGTGGGGGATGTAAGATGAGGATGAGAAGAGAACGAAAGAACTCCTCCAGGCTCCCATCTAGGGCAGATTTGCTAAGGAGCCTACAAAAAGGAAGCTGTCTAATTTAAATATTGGTTTAATTTAAGTACGGGGACTACAATTGTACTTACTTTTACCCAGCATGTGAAGGTAGTGAGACACTGTAAGGGGAAGTGAGAGGCAAAGGCCGGGAGCACTACCAGAACACTATTTTCAGTGTGCACTACTACAACACTACCAGAACACTATTGTCTAATGAAGTGACAAATTGGGATAGAATTTGGTGGTTAGCTGTGTGTGTGTGTGTGTGTGTGTGTGTGTGTGTGTGTGTGTGTGTGTGTGTATGTGTGTGTGTGTGTGCCCATGTGTGTGTGTGCATGTGTGCATGCCTGCCCATGTGTGTGTATGTGTGTGTGTGTGCATGCGTGCCTGTGTGTGTGTGTGTGCGTGCGTGTGCGTGTGCGTGTGCGTGTGTGGTAGTGCTTCCTCCACCCTAAATGGGGAAATCTCAGCTATTCTCAGCTGGTTTCATGCATCCTTTCACGGCATTGCTTTAGTCATGCCAAGCCTCTTTTCCCTTTATTCCTCTTTTCTCTCCTTTCTCTGAAAATGTCCTTCAATTCTCAGAATTCAGCAGCTGCTAATATTACAGGGGTGTGATCCGAAGACAGCCTTAACAGAAAAGACCATGCAGTTTTGTATTTTTTTTTATGTGTAGATGAAAGCTATCTATTCAGACGTATTCCTATTGTTGTACATCCTTTTGATTGGGTTTAAAGGCTGGCATTGTTACTTTAATGGGTAATTATGCATGAGAGAGCTAGAATGCTGGTGTGCTCCTGCTTCTTGTTGGCACTATGAGAAGAAAGTGCCCTCTTCATCATGGAGCACTGAGGGAGTCATTTATAGGAAACAGCCTTTATAGGATGCAGCCTCTGCAGGATGGAGCCTCTGCAGGATGCAGTCACTTACAGTAACACAAAAAAACATCTCAAACCAGCTATGTTGTTACTTTTGGGGGCAGAACCAAAAAGTTTGTTGTGCAATGCCTGCATGCTGTGATTCTGTTTTAGTGTGTGTCTACATATGTGTTGTCCACATGCCCAGGATGTACTTTTATGAATGATGGGAAAGGTTATGCATGATACATGAGACGTCTTCAGAAGGCCTCTTCTCTCTTTCTGTAAATATTTGATGATTCTGTCTCTTTCATGCTCCCACCACACTCTCTCTGTCTCACTCTTTCAAAAGGAAGTGGCCTCCAGCTCCATTAAACACATACACACACACAGACAGACTGACACACACACACACACACACACACTAGCGAACGCAAGTAAACCAAGTTAAGATGGTTTTGACTTTGATCATTGGTGTATTGCCATGACAAGTTGACATCCTGTAATCTGCAAGCAAGCTTAGTATACCAGAGATACTTCCTGTAATGTGTAGAAAACAAAGAAAAACATGCCCACCAAATGTAAACCACTTTTATTTTCAAAGGCACAAAGTTTAACCCTTGCTTCATAGATGTTATTATATTGTTGTTTGCTGTTAGGCCCTCTTTTTAATGAGACAGACATCACAGACAGACATCACCAGTGATCTTTGTGAATGCTTTGATGGGTGCTCTGTATGTGTGTGTGTGTGTGTGTGTGTGTGTGTGTGTGTGTGTGTGTGTGTGTGTGTGTGTGTGTGTGTGTGTGTGTGTGTGTGTGTGTCTGTCTGTCTGTCTGTCTGTCTGTCTGTCTGTCTGGTATGAGAAGAAAGGTATCAGAAAGGTATGAGGGGAGGGGGTGAAGTTGTTGCCCAGCTCTCATCATCCCTCTCTGTTGTCTTGCCATGTCTCACTCCAGCTTACATCTGCACCACGCCTGTCACCCGCCTCACCCAGCACAAAGCACACACACACACACACACACACACACACACACACACACACACACACACACACACACACACATGCACACATGCAGTACACACACACGCACACACACACACACGCACATACACACATACACACACACACACACACACACACATGCAGTACACATACACACACACACACACACACCAATCTTCAGTATCCAGGAGAGAAATATCTCCAGCTCTCATGTCCCCCATGTGGAGGAGCATACCTCGTGTCCATCACTCAGCCATAGCGCTCAGCTACTTCATCTCCTCTGACAGGCCTGAGATCAGGGAGCTGTGCCTTATGAATATGGAGAGGGAGCTTGCTATGATCTCAGACCAGTGTGCTGCATCCTTATGAATGTGTTAGGGTGCTGGGACTGGTCTCAGGCCAGTGTGATGTGTCGTGCTGCAGTAGAGATGTAGGATGAAGGGCAGGAATGCGAGTTGGTTCTTTTCGTGTGTAAGTCGGTGTCTTTGGTAACAACCCACTGAGGGGGACAGGTGCCTGAAGTTGTAGCAAGGTCACTATTACAACAACATTTGTTAAGTCACATGTCTTTACATTGTTTATAAGGTGGCTGTTTTATCTAATTTTTCATTTTCATAACCTAGTCTTGTGGGCACATGTTTGTTGCTATATAGAGACAAACACAGAGACACAGGCCCTCACATGCCAGTGTCTTGCAAAGGTGAGCTCTTTAATAAAGTGTACGTTTAGAACATATCTTAGTACAGGAATTAGCAAAATCAGTTTCCAAACAACTACAATAGTTCTCCTAACAATGCATACCAAGCATAATGTTGAAGATGGCATTTCAGTTAAAGAACTCTGCCCATGCTGGTTTTGCTGGTTTTGCTTCTAGGTCTGAAAGCGTCAAATATCACCATTATATTTTATTACATTCACAAAGCTCACAGCATGCACAGACACAGACACAGACACACATACAAAAAAAAACCAAACAGCACCCAGTGCCATTTTGAAATGAGCTCATCTGCAGTTAACCTATCACACACAAGAGCGGAGGCAGCCATGACAATGACACCCGGGGAGCAGTGTGTGGGGATGGTACCATGCCCCCCCCCCCCCCCCCCAATACACACACACACACACACACACACACACACACACACAGCACGCACACACACACACACACACAATGCTTGGCAAAGTCAGAGAAATATGCCCTAGAGTTGGTATCTTTGTTTAATTGCAGTGATTTAATTAATTAATCCCCTTAGCTCTCCTCTCTCCTGATAACTCACCTTGGGGTGCTAGCGCCCTCTTCACTGTTCCACAGATGAAAAATGCAAAAAATTGATAATATTAATATTGTTTCCATTTTCATCTCAACCTAGATTTATGCTTCAAACTATAGAAGAGAGTAATGACTTATGTTAATAAGTAACATTTATACGTTTAATGCACAATCATTATTATAGGTTTAGTAGGATTTATTTGGTTATTTGGAAGATAGAAGAGAGAGAGAGACAGAGAGAGAGAGAGAGAGAGGGGAGAGAGAGACAGAGAGAGAGACAGAGAGAGAGAGAGAGAGAGAGAGAGAGAGAGAGAGAGAGAGAGGTTGTTTGCTCCCTTAGGCTTATCTTGTTTACAGTGGAAAAAGCAAGTGAGATATTGATGTTTTCAGGGACACGGTTCTAATGTCAGTCATGTCTAACACGAAGGTGTGAGAAAGGCTGACTGGAGGTGCTAAAGCAACTGGTCTCATAAGGCAAAAGAAAGGTGGAAAGAAAGCTGCAGTGTGCGTGTGCACACATGTGTATCTGTTGTGTGTGTGTGTGTGTGTGTGTGTGTGTGTGTGTGTGTGTGTGTGTGTGTGTGTGTGTGTACATAGGTACACAGGTACACACACGCGCCTCCAGAAACACTTGCACATGCCCACCTACATAGAATGTCCCACAGAAGCACTTTTCTCAACCATTTACACAATTTACATGCTTTCCTTTTTTGCGTTGTGCCATTTACAAATGTAATCAAATCTATACACTGACACTGATTACTTTGTAAGCCTACTGTCCAGGCCTGCATCTCTTCAAGCCACCTGAAACTTAGGCCATTCATAAGCTGTATCTTATGCTCCACTATGACTTTTTTAAAGTGTTTCCCAAGAGCTCATTAGCTATGTATATATTCCCTAATACAGTTTTCAGATAAAACTAAACGGAATCTAAATCATTTGTAAATTAAAAATTCTTCGCACAGTCACTGACATTTCAAGACAATAACCATACTTCATTGAAAGTTCATTCTTAGTAGCAGTAGCACCTGCATAGTTCTCAATTGGAGTTCTTTAATTGGAATCTTTTAAGTTTAATTTTATTACTGTAATATTTCTCATTTGCTCTTCCTAATTATCATCATCTGTACAGAATGTCCTTTGTAGTCATCTCACATATGTTTAGGCCTTCCTCCATGAACCAGTTGATGGCAAACAGGCATTTCATGTTTGAAAGCATGCAAAGGACCGACTCACTAAGAAATCATTCCGGAAAAACACAAAGGAAAAAGTGAGCAACTTAAGTAAGGTCTAGATTTCAAATATTTGTAAAATGACAAGTGGAAACAGAAACAGAGCTAGTACTGTAATGTACTCAGGTGACAGGATGAGGGAAGTAAACAATAAACAGTAAACAAGCCCATTTACCACATTTGGGCCTCCCGGAATGAAGTAACAGCTAGAGACTGTTCTGCCCCGGGCACTCTGGGCATGTAGTCCAGGGTAGAATTTGTGCTGAGATGTGTTTGAGCTGGGAAACATGCCTCCATGCACTGTGCTTATTTAAGCCCTCAGGCTCCGTGTCTTCTGTAGACAAAACCCACAACATCAGACGGCTGACTATGGCCTGATGACCCCCACACTGCTGCCCTTAGTCACCCAAGCCTCCTGGCCACACACAAGCAGAGGCACAGGCACATGCACATACACACACACACACACACCCACCCACCCACCCACACACACACACACACACACACACACATACATACACACTATATACACACACACGTGCACGTGCAAGCATGTTTATGCATGCAAATCACCACAGGCACACAAATGCATACACACAAACAAACACTTGCAACTCACATGCACACACACACCTACACACACACACACACACACACACACACACACACACACACACACACACACACACACACACACACAGATAAACAATACCACAACCCCTATTCTCTACCTCCCCTTCAGCCTTATCTTTATGCGTCAGTAATTATCCCTCTGTCTTATTAGTTTATCTCATTAGCCACTAATCTTCTCAGGTTTATTTGGGTTATACCTCCCTCTTTATCTCCCCCCTTTCCTCTCGTCTTCCCTACTCATTTCCCCTCTTTTTTCTTCTCTTTCCCCAGTCCCCTTCTTTCTTCTCCTCCATCGTCAATCCCCATCTTTCCTATTCTCGCTCTTCAGTCCTTGTCTCTGTTGTGTTTTCATGTCCACACAGTAGGCAGAATGTGAAACAAGCAAGCACATGAACACACAACACACACACTCTCTCTCTCTCTCTCTGTCTCTCATACACACAGACACACACATACACACACACACCACACATACACACACACACGTACATGCCCAAAGACACACAGACACAGACACAGACACACACATTTATCGTCTAGTCTGAGGTGTATGCATAATGCAGGAGACGGGCGGTGGGAAGACAATGGGAGATCACGGCAGCCCGCCAGTCGCTCTGCCTGTGGAAGTCCCACTGGGACGTAGGCTGTAGTGTAGGCCAAGACAGACATATCCAAATTACGATGCCCTGACACACACACACACACACACACACACACACACACACACACACTGTAGCTCTCTTTCAGTCTTTTACAACAGAAATAGACAAAGACACAGGAACTCACAAACATAGTAGGCCTACACACATCACATGGACATACTGGACATTCAATAATTTAACACTTGTTTACGTACATGCATGCATGTTGCCACTCAGGGACGGTGAAGGTAATGCCACACAACAATATGTAAATAGTCTATTTAGCTCCACATCATAGGAGAATTAATGTTCTTTGTTTCCCTTTGTTGGATGTAGTCTTAAAGGTCAGTATTCTAAAAGAGCAAAGGAGTTAATTCATATTTGATGGCTCATTACTGATGGATGATCTATCTAATGTGTTTCTAATTATTCATTTAATCCACAACAATCAAAGCACAGATTAATTATCCAACACTCAGCAGTGTAGCCTGCAAGAGCAGCTGATTGTTTGCATTGCCAGCAGAGTGAGGCTGTTGTGTGTATGTGTGTGTTTGCATGTGTGTGTTTGGGGGTGGGGTGTTTGTGAGACTCTGTGTGTGTGTGTGTGTGTGTGTGTGTGTGTGTGTGTGTGTGTGTGTGTGTGTATGTGTGAGTGTGAGAGGTGTTTGGTCGTTTTTTTTTACTCCTGCTGTTGTTGAAGTCATCCATTGCATTTTCAGTAATTGGATCAATTATCGCCATTGATTAATCCAAAGGACTGCGTGCATCAATACATTTTTCTGCAAGCAGCTATATTTAACTTTTGCTGATGTCTACACTAGCAGACGTTCGGGCCTCTGCTCCAGGGTGGCTGAGGTGGAGGGTTGTGGACAAAGAGAGGTGAGAGGGTTGAGTGCACCTGGGAGAATGAACAACACATCATCCTCTCACAAACACACACACACACACACACACACACACACACACACACACACACACACACACACACACACACACACACTGTTGTTCGCCATCTGAAATTGAAATCGAGACATGTTTGTTTTCTTGTGTTTAGTTTATGCCTTGTTATGTGGTGGATGGGCAGAAGATCCTTCAGTAAATAGTGGAGAGGAGCCGAGTGGCTTCGGTGGAGAGAGAATTGGCTTTGGTTTAGGGCTGGGCATTACAGCAAAACATGTGATAGTAAGTTAAGATTGACCATATTGCTAACTCTTGCAGAACATCTGGC
>CM059276.1:3923105-3948105 GCA_030347295.1 Setipinna tenuifilis | reverse complement strand
AGATTGAGTTGTCCTCTCCTTGACACTCCAGGACCTCCTGAAGGTAATCTCATGGAGTGTAAGGGCACTAAATGGATTCACAGGCTTCCTCTCTGTGGATCTGGATTTGGTGCTGTATAGGACCTGAAGTCCTCTGATTACATCAGGTAGGCTGGAGAACATGTGACCTTGGAGGAAAGACCTTTTGTTACGTGATGGAGGCGAAATTCTAACCTGAAATGTAATTGTGATGTCTTACGGACTCACAGGCCATGATGTGCCTTCAGTAGTCGTTTGTTGTTTCATTTTTAAAGCTGATTTCCTCTCCTTCGGCCACTTAAGCCCCATGCGCTCTTGAGCTACTGGGTTTTTGTGCCAGAATGTCTGGTTCTCTGTAGGGTGTGAGTCAACACTTCAGTGCTCCTGGCATTATTGAGCAAAGCCATGTTGAAATAGTTTTCTCCCATGCTCTCACTTCCCTTTTGTTCAGTGATTCTCACTTCTTTGTCCTTCTGTACAATTTCTCTCTCTCCCAATCTGTCCCTTATTTCTGCAGTCATATTTTGTCTTTGTCCTTTTCTGTCACATCTCCTTTGGGTATTTAAGGTTCAAAGTTCAAGGTTCTTTTATTGTCAATTTCTCTATATGTGCAGGACATCAACTGCTATCTAAATGAACTTAAAGGAATATTATGTGCCTAAACTGTACATACAACTGTACATAACTGTACATAGTACTAAGCTTAATCCTAACCCTTACCCTAACCCTGTGATACAGAGTAAGTACACAATGTTACATATTGTTACAAACTTTGTTGCACTGTCGTTCATGATGTAGATGCACTGTAACAGGGGCTGTGAAATAAACTGCCACTCTCTTTGTGTTTGTGTATGTTGTGGTCTTGTTTAATGCCAGGGTTGAGCCCCTTGCTTACGTGCCGTCAGCATAGAGGGACTTTGTGAAATGTAGACGACGTCAGAATGTATATAGGCATAGGCAGGCAGGAAGGGTGGTGGACTAAAGAGGGCAGATGATGCTTCATTGGTAATAATACCAGCTAAAGAGATAAGGCATAAAGGGTTATTACTGGATTATCTCAGATGAGTAGAGACCACGCCACCCTCCCCCCACCAGTACGGCTCTTGTGTTAAGGAAAAAGGAGAATGACCCTCAGTGACAGATACCTGCTATATGCTTAACATTTCTGGAATTGGCTGAAATTGCATGCGTTGGGTTTTCTTCCCCTTTAAATGTGCCGAGCATAGTGTAAGTGCATATGTTTATGCATGTTTAATATGTATGTAAATAAGCAGCTCCTGTGGATATGGTCACACACATAAATCGTGAGGTGTCTGCTTGACTGTAGCTGTCTACGTTCCCCTTGGGTGTCAGATGCTGTGGATGATGATGATGATGATGATGTGTGTGTGTGTGTGTGTGTGTGTGTGTGGATCTGTAAGTGTGTCATTGTATACACGTGTAAATTTCTACCTGTGTATGCGTGTATTCGGCAGTCAAAGGCTGGATATGGCAGTCAGCCTAGCTATATGTAAATGACTCTGCATGTTTGCTGGTAGGCATGGCCTGGGTCTTATGGGACAGCATATTTATTTGATATAATGACTGACTGAAACCTTATTCCCTTTCCTAATCTTTACTAGCCACTGGCTGCACTGTATCTGGCTCCATTTGCCTGTATAATGTGAACTATTAAGTCCCATTCACCACAGCTTCCGGTATCAGGAACCCCAGATAATGACAGAAAATGGAAGTTTTTGGAGGCTCATATTTGATAGGGTGACATGCAGATGTGTGGGTTCTATCTATCTGGCTATAGTAATCTAGCCCATCTGATCACATGTCATTTACTCATCATATGTATGTGTGCCCCACCCCCCAACTCCCCAACTCCCCCCATCACACACTGCACCCCTCAATCCCTCCTGCGCTGGTCGCTGAGGGGATTACTGAGGAATAATAATCTAATGAGATATATTGTGGGATTGGTGTCAGATGTGATTAGCATGACGCAATGTGTGCAGAGTGGTGGCGTGATCGAGCCACTGCATCCCCAGAGCTGACCTCACCTGTGAGAGTGGTGGCGTGATCGAGCCACTGCATCCCCAGAGCTGACCTCACCTGTGAGAGTGGTGCCACTAGCCCAGATGTGCGCCCACACCCATCACTGCACTTCTTCCTGCCACCACTTTTTTTTTAGTCACAGCAATCTTTCCAGGCAGGATCATTTCCAGCCCTCATACATTTAGTTTTAAAAACAGATGAGGTTTTGTGGCTTTCTAGACCAGCACGTGGCCAGTGTGACCTTAGAGCAGGGAGGTGCTGTATTGTAGGAAGATGGATTTGTATCAAGCCTGGCTAAGCTAACTCTGAGGAAATGCTAAGCCTCCTGCCAGAGAGGCGCCATTGCTTCAGTCTCCCAGCAAAACAAAGCAAAGCCTTAAGGCTCTTTTGTTAGAGGCTTTACATTATGACTCTAAGCTCCCCACTAATTCATATTCGTGGACTACCCCCCCTCTGCTTCCTCCACACACACACATACACACACACACACACACACACACACACACAAACACACACACACACGCACACACACACACACATGCACACACACACACACACACACACACATTGCTTACCAAACCACACTGGCCAAGAAAGATGGGTCCACAGTGGATGCTTGCTCAGCACCAGTGATCTTTTTCACCTGTGTAACATTGTGGCAAAGCTGGTCATGTGTCTTCAAGTGTAAGGAATGTCTGCTCAAAGGGCTAAAAATTGTACTTGAATAAAAAAAAACAGCAGGAGCTGTCTGGTGTGCAGATCTTTACTTTCTGCACCTGACATAAAAGAGGGATGTACATGATATAACCTATCTGGTAATCAGCAGTTTTTGCATTTTATTTCTTCCCAAATAAATGGCATGATTATTGTTTTAACCAAAGGCAACAGCAGAACATTTTTAAAAATGCAACAGGATGAATATAGTACAGCGTGATTTCTGACCTGGGTGTACAGGCTTTATAGGTACACTGTGAGCAGATTGCATACCCATCTAATTAAGTCTAGCAGGGAACCTGAGCCTGGTGCCAGTCCAAAGCACATATCAGCTGATCGCCGGTGCCATTTGCTGTCATCCACTCCTGTATGCTACCCATTCAGCCCTGCCACCACTATGCATATGCATGGGTGTGTGTGTTTGTGTGAGCGTGTAGGTATGTGTGTTTGTTTGTTTGTTTGTATATGTGTGCGAGGCAAATTGATGTGTGTTTTAAAATACAGGGCAAGCCGCACTGGGAATGCGTCCAAGCGAGCGCCTCGTTGACAGAGAGAATAGAATTCCATTACCTCACCAACAGCATGAAACCTCAACAGTTCTGCCATATGCTTCACACGTACACACACACACACGCGCATGCACACACACACACACACACACACACACACACACACACACACACACATACACACACACACACACACACACACACACACACACACACGTATGGACATACACATGCTTGAACATTTATTCTCATGTGTACAATGGCACATAAGTGTACACACAAACATATACACATGTATATATGTGTATCCAGCTGTGTCTCTAATTCTCGGCCCATTATGGATAAGAGAATTTTACTTTCTGCCAACTGCTGCTATTATTGGATGTTTACAGTGGATCCTTCATTGGTATGCACATTGTTAATGTACAAAGTGCACAACTGCCATCTGAATTATCAGCATAGAGTCAACCCTGCGGTAACCCATATGCATTCCAGCACAAATAGCCTGTTGTACTTGTTATATATACCATACCATCCATTTAAACAGACTGTCATGTACTGTTCCACTAAGAGAGAGTTATGCTCATCCAGACGTACCAACACAGACGTACATACACACATGCACACACACACATACAAATACACAAATACACACATACAGAGAGAGGGAGAGGGAGAGAGAGGGAAGTGAGAAAGAGAGAGAGAGAGGGAAGAGAGAGAGAGAGAAAGAGAGAGAGAGAGAGAGAGGCAGGCCTCTGCTCTGCTGTGATTTGCCTGGGGATTATGAGAGGCAGGTCTTTGGCACCAAGTCCTCTTGGTGTTGTGTGATTATGTGGTTTCATACTTTAAGCTTCCCCTTGGCAAATAAAGTGGTGAGACAGAGATGGTGAGTTATCATTCCCATTCTGCGTGCCTATTCCCTCTTGACGAGCAGACTGGACCTCCACTGATACCAGCTGACAGACACCTCTCTGGCCTTCTTTTCTCTAGCCCTGTCGGCATCCGTATCTACCGCTGTTTTCCCCCATGCTCCCTTCATGTGTTCCCAGTTTCTCCTATAGGGCCTCTTCTATGTTCTTTGTAGGGGTTTTGTGTTTGCTTTTCCCTTATTTTCTTGCCTTTTGTATCATCTCACCTTTCACTGGTCTCAATTCTTTTCTCTCTGTGTTTCTTAAATTGAACATTTGTATTACCAAAGTAGGGATACATATAAAGAGTATACAAGGAACAACATAACATAAAAATACAGAATAAATTTGAAAAAAAGATAGTCAACAGAGACAAATAAACCCCCCAATGTGGTAAGGTAACCATATGGTAAGATCACCGTAACTGAATAATGCTGATAAACTGATGCGTTCTCCTCCATATTTAGCTGTTTCAGAGTGTTCTGTTCTGCAGACAGTTTATGTAAGCATGCGGCTGGCCAGGCGGTCGGCATGGGCTTGAGTCCCAACCCTGCCTAAGTGGACCTGACAGAGGCACACACAGTCAGACTTATATAAACAATCTGGCACACACACACACATGGGCACACACTACATTTGCTGCACAAATATGCCCCTCATTACATTCACACACACATGCATGCACCTATATACATTTGGATGCACATGCCCATACAAAAAAAGACCTAAAACGGACTGGCCACACGCACACATACACACACACAAACACACACACCCATGCAGAGTGAGAGAAATTTTCATTCACAGCACAATCCCTATAGCATTACTTAGTTTGGTTCTTGCTGAAGTTCTCATTACAAACAACAGCTGCTTGTCTCACACACTTACACACACTCTGACAGATGTAATCTCATCCTCATACCCTCTGACTGATGTGAGCATGCATCCTAAATTACACTGCACACACACGCACACACACACACACACAAACACTTTTGTTTGCCCACAAACACATGCAGATACATAAATACGTATAATAATTATCAGTTGGGCTCATAGTGACATTCAAATTCTGGCAAAACAGTTGTTTGTAGGGCCTCGCCACTTTGTCTGACCTAAGCTACTGTAATCAACAGAATAAACATGCAAGAGTCTTTTATGTGATATTGAATGGCCTTTTTTGTTCTGCAGTTCTCCCTATCTCTCTCTTTCTCTTCTCTCTCTCTCTCTCTCTCTCTCTCTCATCTTTATTTCAAACACAGCAGGGATCTGAAGGACCACAGTGCCTTGTTAAGTCGTCGTCTGCAAATATGCATATCTGTGCTGTTCTCATCCTCCCTTTTCCCCTGTCCTCTTTTCTTCTTCATATCACCCCTCCTCCTCCTCCTCCTCCTCCTCCTCTCGCCCTCTGTCTTCTCTGCCCTCCCATTACTACTCACTGGAATCAGAGTTTACTCCCATGATGCCCCTCTCCTGTGCAATCCCCAGAGGACAGAGCTGTTGCCACCTGCTGCGTGTGGGCCATCAGCCACCTATCACCCCAACCCCCTTCCCAAACACACTCTCTTCCTTTCTTTTCTCTCTCTCTCTCTCTCTCTCTCTCTCTCTCTCTCTCTCTCTCTCTATCTCTCTCTGTTTCTCTCTCTGTGTCTCCCTTGCTCCCTGCCCCCCTCACACACACACCCACACCCACATCCACCGACACACACACACACACATTCACACATGATCTCTCTTACACACTCCCATGTCTTTGTCTAACCTTCATTCCCCTTGCCAGCACCTAGCCTCCTGTTCCTCTCCTTCCTCTCCCCTACCCAGAGCTCTGCTCTGGTTGGAGCAGTGCCGTCTCATTGCTCTCTCCTTCTCTCTCTCTCTCTCTCTCTCTCTCTCTCTGTCTTTCTCTCTTCCTCTCTCTCTCTCTATCTTCCTCCCCCCCTCTCTCTCCCCTGTGAAATTGTCTCAATTCTTCAGAGTAGATCACCAACCTCTTATCCTGTTTTCCCCCATCCCTCTCACCCTTTCTTGCTCTTTATTTATCCTTCCCCAGCTCTTAAACTGCATTCATTTTTCATGCTGCTAATTCTTGCTGTAGCCGCCACTCGCTAGACTTCAAAGGCAGGCCAAGCTGCATCAATATTTGATGGTGGAACTGAGGGCTCGTCCTCCAAAACCAGCTCTGCTACTCAGAGGCACCCCAAAAAGGACAGTCTCAAAACACCACATACATACCTTTTTCTTTTCTTCTTTCATTCTCTTTTTTTGCGTTTTTTCATTTCATTACTTTTTACTTTCTTTCTTTCTTTCTTTCTTTCTTTCTTTCTTTCTTTCTTTCTGTATTTCTCTGTATCTTTCTTTCTTCCTCAGTTTTCCTTTTCTTCCCCCTCCTAATCTTTCTTACTTACTCTCTCAGCAACATTTCCCAACAGTTGACGCCTCTATTCGTGAAGTTGAGTGGGCTATAGGTATAAGTTTGAGAGTTTCTTTGTCAGTTTCTGTTTGTGTGTGTGTGTGTGTGTGTGTCTGTGTCTGTAGTTTTCTATATTTCTATATTACTAGAGCTTGTCCTGTCAGATTGTTCTCTACATCACACATGGAGGAGCATGGATGTGCTACAGACCATTTGGCCCATAGGCATATATAGTATCCCCCAAGGGGCCATTATACACTACACGTGGGCACTGGACACTGTCCAGAGCTTCTGTGTGTGTGTGTGTGTGTGTGTGTGTGTGTGTGTGTGTGTGTGTGTGTGTACGTGCGTGCGTTCATGCCAGTGTGTGTGTGTGTGTGTGTATGTGAATGTGTCTGTGTGAGCGTACAGGGCTCTTGTCTGTGACCCCAGTAATGCAGGTTATGTCTTCCATCAGCCTCCAGACTGCTGCAGGGCCACAGGCCCCAGGGTTAATGCATGGCGCTGTCCTCTTTCTGACAGCACAGAAATAACTACCCTTCTCTGGAAAGAGAGCAGGAGATGGGAATAGAAAAGCAGACAGACAGACAGAAAGACAGGAAAGAAACATGAAAGAGAGACAACGTGTCTCTAACCACTAACTGCCATTTTGTGGATTGTCTATTACCATTTTCCACTTATACCCATATATTTTTGCATGATCAGTGTCTGAATTTTTAGTTTAAAACTGCAGGTGGACTAGTCAGGGGGGACAAAGGAAGACTGAGGCAATAAAAGAGAGAAAGAGAGGCAGTGAAGGAGAAGGAGAGAGTGAAGGGGACAGAGACAGAGACAGAGAGAGAGAAAGAAAGAGCGAGAGAGAGAGGACGCATTTCATCTTTCACTTCAGGGGGAACAAAGACTTGGTCACAAGGGTGCACAGGTGCCACACGACATGATAAAGCACCGTGCTTTGACCCCAACAATATGAGAGGGAACTCCAACTCAAGATAACACATGCACACACACACACACACACACACACACACACACACACACACACACACACACACTCCTCGCATATATACACTGAGCACAAGTAAATCACCCACAGCACTGGCATGCATTATGCATGCAAATGTGCTATAGGTATGTGGAGCCACACAACATCCCTCACACACACACATACACACACACACACACACACACACACACACACACACGCACACACACATATGCACACATAGATATGCACACACAGAAATAGACATAGACGCACACACACACACGTACACACACACACACACACACAGATGCGTACATAGATATGCACACATGCATTTAGACATAAACGAACACACGCACACACACACACACACACACACACACAAGGCACAGTGCCTCGTTTGCACTCTGGAACCCCTGCAGTGGCTCATTGAGCGTTAATGTGTGTGACAGGCAGGGATATTAAGATCTCTGGGACGGATCGGGCTCCTAACTGGCCGAGCAGCGGGGCCTGGCGTCTCGGCGCTGCCGTTAGAGCGCTCTAATTGTCCCCAGCGCCACCAACGAAGGCGACGCTGAGGCAGCCAGCCGCCATGTGTGGCAACTCTCAAGGTTGAGCCGCGCGCTTCTCCCCGTGCCTTTCTACTTCTCGCTCACGTTTTTTTTTCTCTTCTTTCACCGTGTTTTTCCATAGGGTCAGCATAAATCCGGTCTTAAGGAAAGCGCCATTAGTGATGATGAATGCGTTTTATGTACCATTAATCACTCGCTGAGAGCTGAGAAGACAGATAGAGGGAAAGAGCGAGTGAAGGAAGGAGGAGAGAGAGAGAGAGAGAGAGAGAGAGAGAGAGAGAGAGAGATCCTTCGCTTGCCCTCCCTTTGTTTGCCATACGTGCCTCTCACAGATGATTTATGTGTCCGGGGCTGTAAACCCAACCCACAAAAAAATGCTCCAATCAAAGTGACAAAGTGAAATACATAACATATTTGAGCTCTGCATGCCGTCTAATTGTATTCAATCATATGGAGGAATTTGCACCCTGGCCAGCGTTGAAGGGCTGTCAGTAATTGAGTGCATGGTAAATGCTCACCACCACCAACCACCAACGCTTCAAATAATTAGTGTCAGACAAACGTCTGTTTTTGTCAGCTTCATAAATTTAAATATAGCTTTGGGGTGAAATAGCAATTGATGCGAAATTTAAATTTTTAATGCCTATTTGGTCGTCATAAAAACCAAACCTGGAGGACTCATTTCTGTCTGCGTCCGTTTACAGGTGACAGATGTATTCTGCTTGCAATAAATCACCTTCGTGAGTGATTGTCTACAACACCAAAAAATATACAGAAGCCGCTTCGTGTTTTGGTTGAGTTAGAAGGCCATTTCTGGCCATTCAGTGGCTAAGTCCTTAGCAGGTCTGTTGGCATCTAAATTGACAGCGCGGTGTTTACCGAGAGGATTAACTGGCTTCCTTTGTCAGTTCTTAAAATGTTATCAGGTCCATCTCGCAACATATTTCACCCTTATTTGTCCATGCTCACAAACCAGCTGCTATCAGCCCACCCAGGAAAACTGGAAAAAAAAAAATTCCCAAAGCGATATATTTTTCCCCCCAATTGTTGTTGCTGATGTGTGTTTTCCATCTAAATCATGATAAAAATGTGTATCTGTTGGGCTATCCTGGTGGTCCGTGTGTGTGGATGGGGATGCCTTTGTTTTCCTTCTCTTGTGTGCTGTGCTGTGTCTTTGTTAAGGGGGAAGGCAGGTGATTGTGGGGCTTCGCCAATCTCCACTCCTCATTGGTATCCCTCCCCACCCCATACCCCCCACCCCCCACCTTTGGTATTCCTGGCCTTCCTAGGGAGTTGGGTAGGAACACCCCCCCACGAAGCCACACCACCCCCATGTCTTTATTAAATGTGAATATTTATAATTGGAGCAGCATGGGTCCTCTGGAGGAGTTCTCATCTCAACTCTCCTCTCCCATTTATTATCTTAGCAGACTTGTGGCTTTTATTTAATGTTGGGCATACAGGCTGTGTGTGTGTGTGTGTGTGTGTGTGTGTGTCAGTGTGTGTGTGTGTGTGTGTGTGTATGTGTGTGTGTGTGTGTGTGTGTGTGTGTGTGTGTGTGTGTGTGTGTGCAGGCAAACAATGGAGCGCACATACATCTTTTCACATTGTTTGTAGGTGTATGTGTGTGTGTATCTATGTGTAGGTGTATGTGAATGTGTATGTGTATTTTTATGTATGTGTGTGTATATGTGTGTGTATGTGTATGTGTATGTGTATGTGTATGTGTATGTGTATGTATATGTGTATGTGTATTTGTGTGTATGTGTGTGTGTGTGTGTGTGTGTTGTGTGGTTGTGGGTAGGTGAAAGGGGGACAGAGGACAGAGAAATGGAAGGAGGAAAGAGACAGAGCACATGTGACACGAAAAGGTGACAGTGAAATTAAAGAAAGTGATAACCACTTCCTCCATGCCTTATCTTAATTAAAAATGAGATGACCTGCGCTCAGAGGTGCCGGTGTCAGACACTCTGCTAATAAAAGTTGGCGTGCCATCACCAGTCTGCTCCATAATGTGTGTGTACAAGTCTGTGCGTGCATGTGTGTGTGTGTGTGTGTGTGTGTACGCGTGTGTGTGTGCTGGTGTGTGTGCTGGTGTGTGTGTGTGTGTGTATGTGTGCATGTGGGTGTGTGTGCACGTGTGTTTGTGTGTATTTGTTTTCTGAGGGAGGGGGTGGGCTCATTGGTGCATGTACCCAGGTCTATGATCGTCAACAGGGAACAGGTGGAGAGGTGGTGGAGTGAGTCCCTTCTTTTAATTGCTTTCTCCTCCTTCCCTCCTTCCCTCCCTCCCTCCTTCTCTCCCTCTCTCCCTCTGCCCCTCTCTCCCTCCCTTTCTCTGCCGAAGGGTAGAGTGGAGGTGCTGAGAGGGGCTTTAGATCACTGGCCCAGGGCTGCTGACAGAGATTACAGCCTCCTCCACCACAGTGCCATGCTAATCACCTGGCCCTGATGATAAGCAGTGTGTGTGTATATGTGTGTGTGTGTCAGTTGGCTGTATCTATGTATGATATGTACACATGTGAACCTGTGTAAATGGGTTTTATCCTGGGATGTTTTTTTGTGTGTGTGTGGATGTATATGATGTACATATGTCTGTGAATACACTTCAGCTGTATATAAATCTGTATGCCTATGTCCTTGCACATGTTTAGGTGTAAATATATATGTGTGTGTGTGTGTGTGTGTGTGTGTGTGTGTGTGTGTGTCTGTGTGTCTGTGTGTGTGTGTTCATCTGTATGTTATTTGTGTCTATGTATGTGAGTGTGTGTATGTGTAAACATTAGCGAACATGGCCTGCCTCCACCTCTGGGCCTTTTAGTCCTGATGGATGGGGACGCCATGCGTTGTGTGTATGTGTGCGTATGTGTGTGTGTGTGTGTGTGTGTGTGTGTGTGTGTGTGTGTGTGTGTGTGTGTGTGAGTGTGTGTGTGTGTGTGTGTGTGTGTGTGTATGTGTGTGGGTGTGCGCGCACCCATTTTGAGCCCTGATGAATGGGGACACTCTTTCTGCTGTTTAGATTGCTCTGTCACACACTGGCCCTCGTGTCTGTTTGATTAATATGGAGGCCCGTGCCCCAACAAGGGATGACAGAGACAGAGAGCGAGCGGGAAGGACAGCCACCAATGCATATGGCCACTTCGGAGTCAAGCTGAGGTCCAGGCCTTTCATTGACACTGACAGCCTCACTCTTTAGCCCAGAGGCTGCCGGAGATCGCTGTGGCGCAGCCCTGTAAAGAGTGGAGGGAAAGGCCCCCTCGTTCCAAGTGACTAATGCCCCTGTCACTCTCCCCAATGTCACATGTGCCAGCGTTAACAGCCATTAACCCTGTCCATCTTGCGCAGAACAATGAGCTCTCTTTTAATGAGCTCACCCAATGTGCCGGAGTGCACTTTAAAGTCGTGTTAAAGTACAGTACAGTCACGGGATGTTTGCGTTTTAAAGTCTAAGCTGTTTCCAATAATCACAAAATGGCTCATCAGATGTATGTGTGTGTGCGTGTGTGTGTGTTTTGAAAGGAAGGAGGTCTTTATCGTGCTGAACGGCATTCGTCAGTTCCATTTCGTGCTGTTAACTAATAGGGCTGGCCCCATTGAAGTGGTCTCATCGAACATTAGCTCACAACAAAGCATGAAAGACAACCCAAGAACGCGCGTGTCCCCATTCCCAATGGCCCATGTTCTCCTTTTGGGTTAACGAAACGCACACACACACATGCCAAAAGCGCACAACTCCTTAAGAAGTGGCTGCTCAAATGGCTTTTAAATTACTGTGCCATTAAGGCGGCATATTGTTCGCATTCCAACCCTGAGCCATTTCAATTAGCTAATGAGGAGACAGGAGCAGACTGCAGGCTGCGGGTGGCAGAGGAGGGGGGTTGGGGTGGGGTGGGGATGTGGGTGGTAGTGGGACAGAGGGATAAAAAAGACAGTGAGATGGAGGAAGGTGTAAAGAAGAGAGAAAGAATGAACAAGCGGCAAGGAGGGAGGGAGGGAGGGAGGGAAGAGGATGAAGTGTACATCAGAAATGTAATTAGATTAGGAAACAGGGAAAGAGGGGAGAGTGTGGCAGCTCACTTGGTGACAGAAGGCCCGTAACCACAGCGAGGAGGTTATTACCACTGTGTCTGAGAGAGGAGTGGGGGTGGGTGGTGTAGGGGTGGGCGGGAGTGGGTAAAGAAACTGAAAAGACCCGCCATTGATCCATATCCCATCAGCCATCTCCGGCTTTTCAGCCATTCTTTCCCGCGTCGCACTCAATCTCTCCCTCTCATTTTCTCACTTTCCCAGGCAATCACATCTCTCTCTCTATCTCTCTCTTTCCCCCTCTCTCGCACTCGCTTTCTCTATCTCTATGTCTCTCTCTTTCTGTCTCTCCATAATGGCAAGACGTCTTTACCAACTCCTACATCGTTATAGCTACATGTCTGCCACATACTGAAACCAATGCTGTAAAGCACATTACTCAGAAGTTTCGGTCTCATGTCAGACAGATGATCGCACTCTCAAGCAATATTAGTAGTGTCTTCATCCCAGCCCAGGATAAAATCTCATGTGCAGACTTACACATGTTAGCTAGTATTATGGCAATAGTCATGATTGTTCTCTATCCTAGCTGTATTGGACAATGGTGGAACCAGGCTCAAATGGCTATCAGAGCAGATGTTCTGAAACAAACATTAATCTTCTGTTTTAACAACTCTAAAACCTTCTCATCCTATGCACTATTCCACACATTCTTTTACTTTTGTGTTTTTTTCAGAGAGTAATACTTGACACTTACTCGTAGACACGCTACAGCACTGTTACTTGAGTGTTGATCCTCACTTGTAAGTCATTTTGGACCAAAGCTAAATCTAGTATAATATAATGGATTTCAGTGTAGAGGCATACGCACTAACATTCAGTTCATTCAATTCTTAACAAAGACATAAACTCGTGCAAACAGCTGTATAAGGTTGCTGTGCCCTCCTGTGTTTCCACACACTCTCTGTCTGCAGATACTTCAGTGTTTGTATGTGTGTGTGTGTGTGTGTGTGTGTGTGTGTGTGTGTGTGTGTGTGTGTGTGTGTGTCTGCTAGCTCTGTGGATAGTGATGTCTATCCTCACACAATTTTCCAGCCCATTGCTTCGGCTCAAACACCTCTAAAAATGATTAATCTGGCCACTGACGGTGGGGAAGTGACCGTCTTCCGTGGGATGTGGCAGAAGGGTGAGAATAACCTTTGGGTTATTTCCCTCTTTTCCACTGAAACATATGACCGTGTGTGTGTGTGTGTGTCTATTTGTGTGTGTGTGTGTGTGTGTGTGTGTGTGTGTGTGTGTGTGTGTGTGTGTGTGTGTGTGTGTGTGTGTGTGTGAGCGTGTGCATCTTTCTCTATCTTTCTTTGTTTTAGGAAGAATTACACACATTTATTGTCTGGAAGTCCCATAACCTGGGTACTTAAAGCAGAATGGCAATTTAAAGATATATATGGTGAGAGAGATAGTGGCAGATTATAGGTGTGAGTGACATAAACATATTTAGATTGTATCCATTTTGCAGTGTATCTGCATGTATCTGTACAGTTGTTTGCTCATTTGCATGTGTATGTATGTACATGAGGTACATACAGATGTTTACAGACACACATGCACACAAACACAGAACACACACACACACACCCCTACCCACACACACATACACACACACATATAAACATACATACACACACACACCCCTACATGCACATACACACAGGCACATGCACATATCCACACACACATCCTTGCACCAGCCCAGGCTTCTGAGTCTGGTAGGATTTTCTTTGTTCTCTGCAGGTTTTAAGCTCCTGTACGCTCCACCTCAGTGCTCTGCACAGTGTGTGTGCATGTGTGTGTGTGAGAGAGAGAGAGAAAGAAAGAGAGAGAGAGAGAGAGAGAGAGGGAGAGGGAGTGGGCGTGCATGTTTGTGTGTGTGCGTGTGTGTGTGTGTGTGTGTGTGTGTGTGTGCGTCTGTGAACATGTGTGTGGGAAGAGGGTTGGTAGTCTCTATAGGTTCCCTAATGTAGTGTGTTATAGTGTACATTATGGAGAGTGTAAAAACAATTCTAGATATGTTTGTATTTTTGTGCACACTTTAAAAAGAAGAAAAAAGAAAAGAACCAATGTGCGTGATATACTGTACAGTACTTCACACACAAAGGAGCATAAAGACGAACGAAATGCTGTAAGGAATGATATATATGGATTGGGAAAACATTATCAAAGGTAGATGTAGAAAATTAATATTTGGCTGACTGACTGTGAGGGTGAATATATCTGTGTCAGAGAGAAATTGTAAGAGCGTGTGTGTGTGTGTATGCATGTGTGCATGTGTGTATGTTTGTATGCCTTGTTCTGTGTGTGTGTGCATGTGAGTGACTGCACTATGTATGCATGTGCGTAGCTGCTCGTGCATGTGACGTGAGGTGTGTTTGTGCGAAGTCAAGTTTTTGCTGAGGTGTTTGGAGTAAGCGTGTTGTTCTTGGCATTAGCCTGTATGTGGTTGGGGAGGGGATGGGACGGGACGGGACGGGAGGGGAGGGGAGGGGAGGGGAGGGGGATAATATAATTGAGCTGGTGGTGTGTGCCTCCCACAGTGGGGATTTGGATGTGCTTGTCAGCTGTGTGTGTGTGCGTGTGTGCGTGTGTGTGTGTGTGTGTGTGTGTGTGTGTGTGTGTGTGCGCGCGCGTGCGTGTGTGTGTGTGTGTGTGACACATGTTTCCTGCTGGGGTTGGGCTCCTTCTTGCTGGAGTAGACCCTCTGAGATGACTTGTATCCAACATTAGGTACAGTCCTGGATTCTAAGCATTTTTTTCAAGCTTTTTATTTTGAATTTGATAATACAATAGAGGGAGAATGACAGAGAATTAGTAGAATAAAGAGAAAAGGTAGGATAGGGACAGTCAGACTCGAACCCAGGTCCCTGGAGTTATGGCATGAAGGTCACTAAGCCACTGCACCCCCCCAGATAAGTGAATTTTTTAATCACCCAAAGCCTCAGCAATATGCTTCACAATACAGATATGTAAAGAGAGCTGAATGTAAAAAAAATGGCCTGGTGCCAATTGTGTGTGTATAAGCCATTATGGATAAGTTTAACTGCACAATGAAAAGCGAACCATCCCAAAGGACCCAGCAAGTGCTGGGAGGTATCAGCACCATTACGGCGAGCTGTATTCCTGGCAAACCTCTTGCTTCTCCAGTCCAAGTGAACTTTTCAAGGCAATCCCAGTGCTCAGCATCTCTGTCAGAGTGCACCCAGCATCTGCTAGTTCACTTAGAGCTTCATGCTTGTCTTGTAGGAGATGCTGTGCACTGCATGCTCTGTACGGCTGGAACAGAATGCCAACACTCACAAAGCAACCAATCCACCCATCCTGTGGAGGGAGCAGGTTAAAGTTCCCTTCCAAGTTCTACCTTCCAATAACCCCTCCTTCCCTCCCTCCCCCTATCCTGCTGTCTCTGTATGTGTGTTGCGTTAATACAACTAGTGCATATGTTTGTTGTGTTCGCATGCCTGTAACGGCTGCATGTGTTTGTGTGTGTGTGTTAGAGTTAAAAGTGTGCTTGAATGTGCCAAGTTTCATGATCATTGGTGCAAATATGTATACCAAATTTCAAAAGTTTTTACAATTGCCACTATAGACTGCCAATACAGAACATTATGCAGGCCATGGCATGGGCATTATGACATCACTTGAGAGTTATATTCCTTAACATTCCAAATTTTAAAAATGGCAGTTGGTCCAGCTGTAACTGCCACAATATTTGCTGACTCATTTCTAGACTGTCAAGTCTTATAGCTGCCAATAGAATCCATCCATGATAAAGTTTAAATCAAGTTTATAGGTTAAGCGGTTCAGCTTTGATCATTTAAAACTTTGGACATGCATCCTGACCTTTTTACAGTAAGATGATGAAATATATGATGATGAAATCCCACCTCCCATACTGTCTGACACCACTTTTAAACTGCCCTGTCTCAAACTGTTTAAATAGTTGGCACATTAAAAAACACAGGTCACAGTCAGATCCCAGACCCCACACAACAAGAGGTGCGGTAAAGCTAAAGGTGGATCACTGTGCCCAAATCAGGCTGGTTTAGAGTTGGAACGGTGTCTTTATCTCAAAAATCTGAGGACTAGTAGTGGAGGCAAAATCTGGGTGAACGTTCAAAAATCATAAGAAGAATAATAATAAATGGTGGAAGAACTATAAGTGTGGTCTTTTCAAGCACACTTAATAATGGCAAAGTCAATAAAAGATACAGCATTAGACCGCAGTGGGAAAAAGAACACAGAGTCAATTCATCACAAAACCAGCTTGCTTGAAACACCAAATTCTAATCCCTGAAGAACCAATTTAAGCCAAACATACTGTTTACATCTTGGTAACAGTGTAATAGATTATGGCATAATAGATCTGCCAAATAAAAAAATGAAGGAATTCATCGTCATGCCACAACTGACATTGTCAGACCACTGTTAAATCAAAATTCTCCTGAACATAGACAGTATGCCAACCCAAACTGACATTCAAAGATTAATAGTGCATATATAGAAAACCCTTTCTATATCTTTTTATTCACCTCTTTTACTACGGAACGAGCAAGTGTCAATTCAGCTGTTGAAAAACTGACAAATATATTCTTTCAGATTGCATGCAAGATTGCATCAGGCATGATAAAAGAAAGGAGGGTACACAGAAAGTCCAAGAAAGGAGTGTTTTAGGGAAAAGCATATACTAAAGGTGCTATCAAATATGAAGCATAAAGAATCTGCAAATCAAGATGCCGCTTAGAATATGTCAATGCTTGATTTGTTTTGAGAGAGAGAGAGAGACAGAGAGAGAGAGACAGACAGACAGACAGGCAGGCAGACAGACAGGCAGACAGAGACTACACTCTGCTGTTGCTGCTGCTGCTCATGATGTGCGAATGTTGACAGGTTGTCAATGTTGGCCGACAGAATGGAAGCTCATTAGGCCTGAGGCCCTGTCCTCACTGATTGAGTCCTGGCCCCCACTTTGCATACACTGACCTTCAGTCCACTACAGTCCAACCAGCGCCAGCCACTACTATCAGGCACCATCTCCTTCCCTGAAGTGTGTGCATGCAGAACATTAGCCAATGGGTAGCTCTATGCAGTGATGGAACAGTTCTTCCAACACCTCAAGACATTTGCTAGTGACAGATGCTAGTATCCATGGGTTTTAGCCTTCTTTGCTAATGTATAGGTGTTGAAGGTTTGCGGGTTCAAGCCCAGAAGGTCACAGAGCTGGACCATGCAGTCAACACGATACAACTGTGCATGTGTGTGTGTGTGTGTGAGGAAGAGAGTGTGTGGCAGTAGATAGGTGAATAGATAAAGGCTTATACAGGCACCTCGGAGAAACCCTGTTATTGAATATTTGTCCACAGCACCTAGCAGTCTGTGACAGCTTTTCAGAATTCATTTCCCGAATGTGTGTGTGTGTGTGTGTGTGTGTGTGTGTGTGTGTGTTTCTGTGTGTGTGTGTGTTTCTGTTTGTACTTGTGTGTGTTTTCACACAGATCTGATCCTGTTTAAACTGTGTTCCAGAGACCATTTCGCTGACCTTTGTATTTAACTACAATTGATTTTCAGCTTAGTGCGAACACTGGACATGTTCACCTGTTGTGCCTTGCCACCATGTGTCCCATATAGTGTTTCCCTTTTCCTCACATGGGAACCCACTGGGAGTCACCCAGCAATGCCCATAACATTATAAAGGACACTTCCTGTTCTGGACAGTCCCTATTTGAATTCTTGCCTTCAGGCAGATGATACAGATCAATTAATGCAAAGACAAATAGATTCAAACAGTTTTTAAACTGCACTAACCAACCTCAGTACAAAAAAAAAACTCTGAATGTGAAATGGGTCCATGCAATGACAGTAAGTGTGTGTGTGTGTGTGTGTGTGTGTGTGTGTGTGTGTGTGTATGGTCATGCTGTTTTTATGTATATGTATTTATTAATTGTGTACTCTGGCACTTACTTTTTTATGGACAAAATAAATGATGCACAGATGGTGAACACTTTTAATTTTGTTGTACCTTTAACACTGACAATAAAGATGTATTCTATTCTATTCTATTCTATTCTATTCTATGGAGAAACACTCATTACCCATCATGCCTCTCTGCGGCATCGTTGCCCACCTGTGCACAGGGAAGGGAAGAGATAGAAAAAGAAAAAAAAAAACAGGAAAGAGTGATGTTTGGATAGAGCAGAAAATGGGACACACAGTAATAAAGACATGGGCTCAAAAAAATTGACAATTAGGTTGAAGAGGCCATAAAAGACATGAGGAAGTGATTGATATACAGGCCCAAGCAAAAGGCAACATTTACCAAGATATTCATAACCCATGCAAAATGATTGTTATCGCTTACACAAACAGCACCCTTGTTCGGTCGTAAATGAATAATGCATTTGTGTATGTGTGCGAGAAAGACAAACAGCGCTGTGGCAATGCCAGAAATAGTCTTCATGTATACATCATTTTAGTTAACACTGTGCCCATTATACTCACTGTCTCTATCCATCCTCCTCTCCCTCCCTACTTTTCTCCCTCCCTCCCTTCTTCCTCCCTCCCTCTCTCTCTTTCTCTCTCTCTCCGTCACTGGGACACATTTCTCACTGGTCTCCACCACACAACGGGGGCGGCGCTCTCTCATTCTGACAGTGCTGGGTAAACACACACAGGAAGTGAATACACAGGTGTGGACACAGGGGACGTGCAGTACCCCAGTGTGTTACTTAGTGCAGGTAAAACAACTGTAAATCATGTAGGCAGAAATGATGTGTGTGTGTGTGTGTGTGTGTCTGTGTGTGTGGGGTGTATTTGTGTGTGTGTGTGTGTGTGTGTGTGTGTGTGTGCGTGTGTGTGTGTGTGTGTGTGTGTGTGTGATGGAGAAGTGAGCAGCTGTATTATGGTGCTTATCACACCCCCCGTGCAGATGTGGTCTGTGAAGTACAGCTGGAACTGGGGCAGGGGGTCGTTGTGTGTGTGTGTCTGTGACCAAGTTTACATGTTTGTGTGTGTGTGTCTGTGACTAAGTTAACATGTTTGTGTGTGTGTGTGTGTGTGTGTGTGTGTGTGTGTGTGTGTTGCATGTGTGTGGGTGTGTGAGGAGAATGGATGAGGTTTGAACATGTCAGGAGAGACAAATCTATAGCATATCTGAGAGACAGACATTAAAGGCTGAAGAGTGCTGAGGAGCCTATAGAGATTCCTACATTTTTTCAGCATGGAGACCAAAGGCAACCATACGTGCCATTCCTCTGACTTTCTTCCATCACATCAGTCAGTGAGAAAGTGCTTTTTTTTGGGAAAGTGTGCTCTGGATCTCGCATTAATTTGGTATTCTCTCTGATGCAATGTGTACTGTGACAGTATGTGGATGTGTGTGTGTGTGTGTGTGTGTGTGTGTGTGTGGTGTGTGTGTGATATGAATATATCATGTGGATGTGAAAGTATATATAGTTTGCTACACATTACTGTAATTATGTTTTTTCAAGTTCTGTAGATGTTGCATTGCCTGAAGTCCGCAAAGATTATAGCATCATTTGCTATTGAGTGGGTGTTTGCATTGTGTCAACAAAGCCCAGTCCAATATTAATCCAGGAGAAGTCTTCCGGGGGTAGAATGTCTTTGATGCAGACTTCAAAGTAGATTGTGTTAAACTCTTTCTTGTTGCTCTGTTTCCAAAGAAACAGTTGCCAGAGAAAATGGTCTTCTGGTTCTGGCCTCTCATGGGATCTACAATAGAGACATTGCCATTAGTACTTCTGACACAACCAATCAGTGGGTCTGTATGTATGTATGTATGGACATACTACTAGGTATTTATCTTTCTTTGTCTCTCTCTCTTTGTTTCTCTCTTATCTTTCTGCGTCTCTCTCTCTCTTTCTCTCTCTCTATCTTCGTGTGTGTGCATTTGTGGGTGAATGTCTGTGTGTCTCTCTTCCTTATAACATCAAACGAAAAATTAAATGCTAAAAGCAACCTTGTACGCAAAATGAAAAGACTAGATTTTCTTGTTATGACATTTCTTGCCTGGATGTGCAGCATTCCTGACAGTCTATAGGAGCCATCAAACGGTATGGCAGATAGAGGCAGCCAGCAACAGGCGAAGAACAAAGGAGTGCCCTCAATACATCAACATGCGCTCCCCTATTCAGCAGCATCTGCGGCAGCCGCACGGCACACAAAGCCTCCTGCCGAGAGGCCAGCTTTCAATTCACATACTAATAAGTGTGCGCTCGTCTTCCAGCTTCCTTTCCGTCTGTCTTTTCTGCAGAAGGTTACCTCGGTGTTGTCTCATCTTTTGTTCGCGCTGAGAGTAGCTTTGTGTGGGGATGAACTCCAGCGACACTTTTGTGGAAGTTTTTGAGGAATTGGTGCTTCTCCATGCTGAGAGTGTGTTGCCAATATGCAGCATGACATAATCATGGCACCTAAGAGGGGCGAAAACACCGCAACGAGGTTATAGCCCCCAGGCAGACTGGAAATAGACAGCATGCAGACACACAAATAAACACATAATACACACTAACACACACATACACACACACACACACACACACACACACACACACACACACACACACACACACCAAGTTGCAAAATGCATAGCGTTTAATCAGGAAAATAATTAGTTTCTTGCCTTGCACACAAAAACACACATATTGTATGATTACAGACGTTTGCATGCATAAGCCTTCTATATGCAATGGGACACTTCTGCCCAAAGGCAGACAGACAGACATGCATGTGTACACACAGACACAGACACATACAGTACATGCACACACATGTGTGCGTACCCCACACACCCCCACACGCACACACGCACACACACACACACACACACACACACACACACACACACACACACACACACACACACTTTCCCAGTCTTTGTAGTGGCCTGTGGGATGTGTGTGGCACAGCACTCTGAGCTGGAGGGAGCTGGAGGTGTGTAGCACACTGATAAATAATTTGTGGCCATCAGGAGGGTGTTGGCCTACATTTAGTCTTTTCCCCCATGATGTTCTTAACTGTGCCAATTACTGAAAGGACACACACACACACACACACACACACACACACACACACACACACATACAGGCATAAAAATCTCTCTTCCACAGACACGCTTCTCACTATCTCTCTCTCTGTCTCTTTCACACTGTCACTGGCACTTATACACTTACACATGCACTTACACACACATATATACACTCACATAGTGTTTAAAAAATAACTTCAGTCTGCTTCTATTCCCCCTATACTTTTTAATTATGCATGCCTGACTGCTCTACTGTCAGTGAGTTACACACACGTTTGCGTGCATACACACACACACACACACACACACACACACACACACACACACACACACACACACACACACACCACACACTGTTCTGGGCGAGGAGTGGGTCCCTAATAGCCCCTTAAAACCCTCCACACTAAATGAGCCATATATTCACACTTCTTAGCTTTCCTACCAGCCACCCTGCTGTCAACTATTCACACTCCTAAACCGCTGTTACAGTCTTCACACCGCTGTGTGTGTGTGTGTGAGAGAGAGAGAGAGTGAGACAGAGAGAGAGACACACACACAAAGGGAGAGTGTGTATGGATGTGTGTGTACGTGTGTAAGTACGGTCCAAATCAGCCTGGGGCTACACAAGCGAGAGCTTCTTCCCACCAGCCTTCTCCCCCATAGGCAGTTTGAGCCGCAGCGGCCAAGCCTCTTGTCTTCATCTAATAAGCCATTCATGGTGTGTGTGTGTGTGTGTGTGTGTGTGTGTGTGTGTGTGTGTTTATGTGTAAGTGTGTTAGTGCATGTGTGTGTAAATGTGTGTCTACGTGAGTTTCTGATGTGGTGGATGAAAGAGCTGGCCATTGCTGGTCTGCGGGGAGAAGAGAGGGATGTCTGAGCCGCTCTGAAGTTGTCAGGGGTTGCCTGCTTTAAGTTGCGCCCTATCCCTGATTGCATTGCACTCTTAGAAAAAGTTTCAGTCGGGAACTTCGGCATGAGAGGGAAAGAAGAAACAAAACTCACTTTGTAACACCACTAACGTGCCCCCTGCTAAGCTTTGTGGGAATATCTCAGTGGTAATGGGGCTTTGTGAGTGTGTCGGTCTTTGTGTTTCTGTGTGAGTGTCTGTTAGGCGCTGTGTTGTAGCGCTGGCTCTTGGAAAAGTCTGCTTATTGTGCACAAGCCTTTGAAGCAGTCTTTCCTGGGGAACTCTCTGTTTCTGTCTCTTTCTTTCGCTCCTCTCTCTGTTTCTGTCTCTTTTTACTTGGCTTCTCTCTCTCTCTCTCTCTCTCTCTCTCTTTCTACCTCTTTCTTCTCTGCTCTCTCTCCCTTTTTGCTGGGGAACTAAAATACCGAGGTATCTCTCCCTCTTTCCTTCATTCAACTCTCTCTCTGTTTCTCTCTTTCTTTCACCCTATGTTTCGCTCTCTCCTTCTCTCACTCTACGTTTCTCTCTCTCCTCCTCTGCTCTTTCCTTGCTCTGTCTCCATTGCTCTCCTGCCTTCTCTATCCGTCTGTGGGAGGGGTGAAGGCTCAGGGCTCTAATTGAAGAGGCATGTGCTCCACACCCCTCCGGATGCCCGCCGTGATTGGCTAGAGGGAAACATCCGAGGCTTTGCCGTGCCAGGTGCCGGCTTTTGGGAGCCCGGAGTTTGACCTCCCTCTCCAGAAGAGATCTGGCACCTGCTCCCTTCCTCTCTCCCGTTCCTTCTTCCAACACACATGCTCTCTCTCTCTCTCTCTCTCTATCTCTGTCTCGCTGTCTCTGTCTGTCTTTGTGTATCTCTTTCTCTGTCTGTCTCTGTTTCTTTCCTTTTTGCCATCTTTCTGTCCCTCACTCCAAAGTGAACTATCATCAGACTTTATGAGGAAAAGACAGACAGAGACAGAGTGATATCTAGAGAGAAATGGAGAGAGACAGACCAACCAACAAAAGCACAAAGTAGACGACAAACAGCACATCCAGACTACGCTCCACTGAACGAAGTCAACTTAAGTACCACAAGGTTGCACTATTAACTTTACGATTCCTGTGCAAACATAAGTAGAGAGTCTGTGTGTACATTAAGACCAGACTCCAGGACACATACGCAAAGCCCTGCAAGTGCCACATCCACACATGCACACACAGATAAATACACGCAAAGGCTGACACACACAGATGCATGTGCACAAACCCTCACACCCACAGACACCCACAGACACCCACACACACACAGACACACACACACACACACACACACCACACACACACACACACACACACACTGAATCTGAAACTCTGTGTGAGTTGTCTGATGGGCACCAGATGTAATTCGTCTATGTCAGCAGGATCTCCCGTGCCTGTCTCTGCCGTTGAATTTAAATCATTTTCAGCGACTCTAATTTTAGAAGTGTATCGATTGTTGGCTTCCCATGTGTCATCACTTTAGAGGACTTAAGAAGCAGTTTTAATGCTTGACAAAATTTGCGTGATCAATTGATTGCAATAATGTATTTCTCTTATTCTACATGGAATAGGCAATGAACATGTAATCAATATAAGGTGAGAGGCCTTTTTTGTAAGGTCCATCTATCTGGATGGGCCATTTGGATATCTGGTCTAAATTCAATTAGTCTCTGTGACACATTTTCAGCATTATCTTAATAAATTATTCAGTCTGCATCTTGGAGAAGAGGGGGTTGTGAGAGATCCTTGTGTGTGTCTGTGTGTATGTGGGAGTGTGTGTGTCGGGGGATGTGTTTGCGTACATCTGTATGTGCTTATGTGTGTGCTTCGTGCATTTGTGTTTATGTGTTTGTGTGTGTGTGTGTTTGTGTAAAGAGCGAGGGTGTGCATGTCACTTAGTGAAATGTCAGGCTGTTTAGGAACATGTTAGCGAGTGTGTTGTCACTCAGAGAGAGGTGGCGTCTTCTGTCGGGCATGATTTATTAGATGCTGGAGCAGTGCCGGAGAGAGAGAGAGAAGCAGAAAGAATGAGTGAGAGGGTGAAAAGAGAGAAAGAGAGACAGAGAGAGAGGAAGAAAAAAAGAGAGAGGCCACAGATGGAGGGGAATGAGATTGGTGATCGGTGTGTTTGAGAGATGAGACAGGGCAAGGCTGGAAA
This sequence comes from Setipinna tenuifilis, assembly GCA_030347295.1. NCBI lineage: Eukaryota > Metazoa > Chordata > Actinopteri > Clupeiformes > Engraulidae > Setipinna > Setipinna tenuifilis. Next base: position 3,923,740 of record CM059276.1, on the reverse strand, counting down.
GGGTATCAGGGGACTTGAACCTGACTTGGATTTGTGTATGTGTGTGTGTGTGTGTGTGTGTGTGTGTGTGTGTGTCTATAAGTAACTGTAGGTCTATGAGTGAGTGAAAAGCGAAGAGCAAAGAAGGGAGTGAGAGAGTGAGAAAGAGAGATGGGGGGGGGGATTAGTAAAGAGTGGTGGGAGAATATGGCACACAATAAGAAAGGATAAAAAAAATAATTTGGACAAGGACAAAGAAGGAATCCTGAATTCTAAGAAAGGGACAAAAATGACATTGTTCATACTTGGCTATGCATGTTAGGATGGCACGATGTCAGTGTCGTTGGCTACACCATAGAAGTATTCAAGCAAACATAAATGACCCATAAAATCCTACACAGAGGGAAAGAAAGAGTGACAGAGAGAGATAAGGGGGGAGAGAGGGAGTGAGGGAGCTGAGGCACGGAGAGATGGAGAGAGATAATGAGAATGCGTAGCAGGGTGCCAGACGCACGGCAGTAAAGAGAGTTAGGGAGGCACGCAGGACACGAGGCGGGTGGGGGGAGAAGGAGGTGGCGGGGTGGGGAGAAAGGGATGGGGATAGTTTGTCATCGGTCTGTGTGCAGTTGGCAAACTAGGTGTGCGGCTGGGCCCTG
>CM059276.1:3893105-3918105 GCA_030347295.1 Setipinna tenuifilis | reverse complement strand
TCACACCATCTTTCGCGTATCGTGTCTCGTCGGGGGGGAGCCCACAGAGAAGACAGGATGCGGAGCAATTAAATTGGCGGCATGTGGCTGGAATACCAATGCGCTCGCTCTGATAACATGTGTAATCCCAGGCCTGGGCTGTCTTTTGTGAGCACTACCTGCATCAAAGACTCGCAGGTATTTACGCTATTAATCTCCTGCTGAGCCTGCTGCTGCTGCTTGCTGCCTCCTCTCCTCCTCCTCGTCTCCCTCTCTCCGCTCCTCCTCTCAGCGCCTCACTCCTCTAGCAGCCTATTACACAGACTAGACCAGGAAGTCATCATTTGCATACGATAATCCACAAATGAGACCCTTTCCTTTTGCATTATTCGGGCTCAAATCGTTTCCCGGGCCTGTAATTGATTCCCAAAAGTGGGATTCTCTCACCCGGCCCGGCTTCTTTGTAGTATGCTAATTGACTCCAGCACAGTAACCTTCTCTGAACCTGGTGAGTCCAAGAACAGGGTTTTTTTCTTCTTCTTCCTCTTCTTCTTCTTCTTCTGCTTCTTCTGTGTTTCACCGTAGTCAATCAGCGGCCACAGTGAGCTGTCAGCGGGCTGACGTGGAGCGTAATTGGATCGTGGGCCTCTAGTTTGCCTTTCTAAAAGAAGGGGACCGACGCGGGCATTTCTTGAATAATTACCACAGCCATTACAGACTCTGCCCCTTAAGCAGTACAGTTCACCCCCCCACCTCCACCCCACCCCTCCCCCACCAACCCAAACAATGTCAGGCATTTAGAATGGGTCCAATTTACACAAACAAACATCCTCTATTTGTTGTTGGGGTTCAGTTAGCATCACGGGCGCCATGATAAACAGTGACCATAATTAGTCCCGTCACACTGGTGAAACACACAGCATGCAGCTGAACGTGGGAAAGTTTGTTCAGATAATGTGTCTCGAGCCCCCTTATGGAAAGCGTGGAATTCCCATATTTCCCTCCTTATTCGCTGGCCAATCACTCAAAGTGTAATTTGTCATTAAGGGGGTATTAGCTATGCAAATGTGACCCAGTGAAGCATCACATTGCCCTTCTTCCCCTTTAAGCTGTGTATTTTTATGCATATATTATAAGAGGAAAACAAGATGCTATTCCTTTGTGTGTGTGTGTGTGTGTGTGTGTGTGTGTGTGTGTGTCTTCGCTACCTTGATTGGCACTGTGACCACGACATGAACTTATACTCTGACATTTGCGAGGATACATGCCTGCCCTGCTGTGCAATGTATGGCATGCCCGCTGTGGCCAAAGGCTTGTGTATAGTTGTGGTGTGTGTGTGTGTGTGTGTGTGTGTGTGTGTGTGTGTGTGTGTGTGTGTGTGTGTGTGTGTGTGTGTGTGTGTGTGTGTATGTGTGTGGACGTGTGCATTCATGCGTATGTGTGTGTGTGTGTGTGTGTATGCGCGTGGGTGTATGTGTTTGTGTGCACATATGTGCATCCATGCGTGCATGTGTGTGTGTGTGTGTGTTTCTTGATGTGATGTTCCTCGGTTAGACAGATGTGTTTAGACCACCGCCTGGCTCTCACGCACGCACACACACACACACACACACACCCATGCTGGTTGTGTCTGTGTAAGAGTAGAATGTCTAGGGTTTGTTGGGTGTCAGCAGCTTGCTACAGTCACCTACTTGAAGGTCTTGAAGGCCAAGAGGCACAGCTCTCCCCCCATCCTAACACACACACACACACACACACACACACACACACACACACACACACACACACACACATCCACTCACATACAGCTACTGCAGGTCACACATGGTCCATGGACTTGTGTAAACTTGTAACACACTTGTACAAAGATGATGACATTTGCTCGTACAAATGATATTGTTTTTTTCCCTCATATGATTCCTGTGAAATGTTTATGTTTAGATGTTTTATGTGTTTTTGCAGATAAGCTGTATAAACACTCTTAGCTCAAAACATGTATATTTGCTCAAATATGTTAATGCTTGCTAAGTGAAATGTGCTTGTGTGTGTGTGTTTGTGTGTGTGTGTGTGAGACAGCCAAGCCTCCTCTAGGGATGTGTGTGGCCGCTGGCTAATCAAGAGAACTCTGTGTCAGCAGTGGGATTTTTCATCTATTTTTTCATCTTTTCCAACCTTTTTGTCCCCTCCCCTCATCATCCGTATCCTCCTCCCCCTCTACCCCTCTGTCTCTCTGTCTGTCTTTCTTTCTTTCGCTCTCTACCCACACCCCCCTCCCAAATAGGATCCAGTCAGCTGGAGGCCCCAGAGGCTCATGCTCTTCCAGAGCAAGCTCCAGTGGCAGTACTCAGGCTAACGGAGGCCCTTGAGAGAACTGGTGAGTGTTGCCTCAACTCTGTCTGCCACTTACAGTTACACATATGTGAACACCACCCCAATGTCTGGCTAGCACACAAACTCAAACAAACATTTACACCAGTACTGTTGCCCTCTTAAGACAAAATATCTCCTGATATAAATGTACTGTGTAGCCATAGAGGTAAGGTGACAATCCCAGATTTAAACAGTAAAAAAACCCTGCCCTGTATTCTTTCTGCCTGTACATTTAACAACACTGATTTCACTAATTATAGCCAATCTACCTGTCCAATGATGTGTGTGGTCATTAGGATCAGCTGGTTGAGAAAATGGTTGGCTCAAATATGTAGCAGGGTTTTTCCTTTCTGAAGCTAGAATTGACACTACTGGGAAGATAGGTATTGTTGGAATAGTGGCATAGGCATAGGTCATATTATGTTTATGGGACATTAAGTTTATGTGGTGCAAGCCTAAATTGAAAATGTTGGCAATTGTACTGGGCTTAGGTGTCAGATACAGTATACATTTTTACATTGTTGTGTTTGGCTGCTCTGTTGTCAGGGAGTGAGAGTGAACCCCTATACAGAGCTTCTCCCACCTCAAGTGGACCCCCAGAACTTCGGCAGGGCTTAGATGCAGGTGAGTCCTCCGGCTGTCTCTCCATTAGACGTGTTCTTTGAAATGTTTACTTTGAACTTCAACTATGGAATGTTTCCTTTCCCTCTCCACGCTGGCAAACAGCAACCAGATGAAAGCTAGCTAAGATGCATCACATAGGTTTTTCCTACAACATCAAAAATACTAATTTGCATATTTGTGGTCTGCAAGTTTGTCTTTTGACACCAAAAACACCCTTTCAAGTGGATGTAGGTGTCTGCTGTAGGTTGCCCCGCCGTAGAAGTTGTAAAAACTTTGCCATGAAGTTCAGGCTGGCACCACAAGAGAGTGCTCTGACACTTATTTTGGGGAAGATATTTTGGGAACTTCCTGAAATCATCCAGGTGGAGAGAGGAGAAGAGGGGATAGGGAGTAGAGGAGAGGGAGGATAGGAGAACAGAGAGGACAGAAAAAGAGGGAAGAGGAGAGGAGAGATGAGCCAAGGAGAGGAGAGTGGTAAAACGCTTTACTCACATCTGAATCCTGTAATGACACATAGTAATAATCAAAACACTTTGTCTTATTATGGGCACTCGCTTCTTATGCTAGAGTGACTATTTTGGCTCCAAAAGAAGGAGTACATGTGATGAGAACACATTTCCAAGGCTGATTTCATTTGGTAATTATTAAACACACATGTGCATGAAGCTTTTGATTAATACTAGTTGTAGTTTGAGCTGTAAGGCCAACTATGACATTTTCCAATTCACACTTGTGCTCACGCATACAATAGCAAAACACACACACACACACACACACACACACACACACACACACACACACACACACACACTTACACAAAGCTGATGTGAGAAGAGCTGACATGTTTGTCCTTTCACATATGGACTTCAGGAAGGGTCTTCATTCATTAATGACCACACACACAAAACCCAACACACGGGTGCTCGTCTACCTGGACTGAGGCTGCACGCTAGCCACATCTACAGTGAAGTAAGAGCTCACAGGCATATGAGCACCTATATACACAGGAGAGGCCAGAGATGTTTATAAGGTCAGACAAGCACGTTGGACCATGCTGCACATCAAGGGGAGCTTCGTAATGGCACGCATGCCCCAAAGCATATGGCCAAGTATAAGAAAAAGCACAAGGAAAGAAAACACACACAGACACAAACACGTGCACACACATGTACACACACACATACTCCCGCACAAACAGACTCACACACAAACACAACCATGCATGCAGATTTTGAAGTGATATGACATGTGCACACCTGAAGGGTATAGACTGAGACATAACTGAAGAACCAGGGTCATCTTCAGCACCGCCATTTTACCAGGGTAGTTTTATCTCAGCCCAGAGTAGCCCAAAAAGTTGTTTTATCCCTCACAGCCTGTTAAAATACTATCTCTTATTAAGAGAAGCAGGGCAGGGCTGGCTTTGGTACCATCTGCTTCTACGTTTCTGCATTTGGTATACATGTGGTATCTGTGCAATTGCGGAGACCATGGACGCAAAATGCCAAAATCACACCCATTCATCTATGCTACATTACTTTAAAATGCTGCATCATACGTATATGTTCCGCGTATCAATGAAAAGAGCACAACCTGATGCTATATAGTATCTGTGCACGAGAAAACTGAAATTTAATTGAAAACTTGTATAGTTACAGGCTGTGTATAGTTATATGAACACAGTTGTCCAATTTAAATTACTGGCGACCCCGCGGTTGTGCAGATACGATATGCATACCAAATGAAAGAGCAAAAATTGAGCTTTCAGATGTTACCACTCCCTCCTGCACTGATGTGATGGCATTACAAACGAAGATGAAATGTGGATAGCTACAAAATAATGCTATAAATTTCTTCTGAACTCTTAATCTAATTTAAATTATTCACAAACCCACATGCCACAGATATGACACGTATACCAAATGAAAGATAGATCCAATAATATCCAACACACATTCTAGATAGACTTCCCTACACAAATAAATATATTTTACTGACAGCTTTTTTGATAGATAGGGTGAATTCAGGTAAATTGGGCTACTTTTTGCCAAATTTGGGAATGATCCATGAAATCTAAGGATGAAAATAATAATAAAAAAAGAAACAAAAAATGAGTTTGTTCTTATGAAGTCACTTGTATTCTACTATTCTTTGGTAACAAGAATGCCTTCTATCTCTTTTCTGTGAGAAAAAGTTTGTGATCAGGTAAAATAAGCCACCTGTTCAGGTAAAGTAGCCCAGCAAATAGGCTGTAAATAATATTTTTGCAATGAAAACATATTCTTTATTTGAATGACAAAGGCACAGAATTTCATGACAACACAAGGAGCTTGTGAGCTTGTGTCTTAAAGCAACACTAAAGCACTTTTCATCTTTGGTTGCCCTGCAGGTTAGAAGCAGAATTGTTTTTCTTATGTCTCATTTGAACTACAGTTCAACCAGAAAGACCCCGAGATTGAAGCTGATGATGATATTTATTTGATAACATTGACATGGCACAATAAGACTTTGGCGCAGGTCCTGTCCTTTGTCCTACTCGATATGAATTAACAGTACATAGTTTAGTAATTACAGTAGGGTATATTAACCCCCCGGACAGAAGGACAGGGACCAACTGGTGGTGGTCAGAATTAACGTACATTACGAGAGAGGTACCATACAGACGAAGCAAGAAAATGCAAAACATGGAATGAATAGTACAAAGGGAAACCGAAGTAATCGGGGGACTCCATCATGATCCGGTTCCGCCGGGAGCGCTGGGGCAAGGAAAAACTCCCTTGGACAGATAATTTAGGAAGAAACCTTGGGCAGAACCTCGACTCCGGGGGGAAGCCTACTGCCTCGGCTAGACACAGTCCGGATGAGCACGAGAGTCCATGACGCCGTGTAGAGTCCGAAGCTCCGCGATCCGAGGATTGCAGAGCGGAACCTGCCCCGGGCAGGGGTACAGCCAGCCTGAGCGGGAGTAGAGCCAGGACGGGAGCGGACGAGGTGGAGGAGCTTGGAGGGCCTCGACGGGAGCCGGGAATGACGAGGCCGGAGTGGAGAGGCACGTTTCCCGGACACGACAGGATCCTCCTGATGAGGGCAGGAGCTTGGAGGACCTCGACAGGAGCCGGGAATGACGAGGCCGGAGTGGAGAGGCACGTTTCCCAGACGCGACAGGATCCTCCGGATGAGGGCAGGACCCATGGATGGTTGCCGGGGAGGGAGGAGGGCGAACGCGAAATACACCTACGAGCAGCAAAGCAGGTTAGTGAGGTGACGTAATATAAGGCATGTGTTAACATCTGATTGGTCGTTAGTAAGTAGGTGACGCGCATTAGGTCTTCCCGGCAGAACTTCACGCTACGCTTACATTTCAACCAGAAAGACCCCGAGATTGAAGCTGATGATGATATTTATTTGATAACATTGACATGGCACAATAAGACTTTGGCGCAGGTCCTGTCCTTTGTCCTACTCGATATGAATTAACAGTACATAGTTTAGTAATTACAGTAGGGTATATTAACCCCCCAAAAGTAATAATACCCGACAGTCGAAATTCCCCCAAAGAAGTGATACCTACCAAGTAGGGGATATACCCACCAACTTACGGAGACGCCAACGTCTGCAAGACAAACACAGTTATGCAATGGGGCACAGAGTTTATTTTAACATGGCATTGGGCGTAGCAGATGCATTTATCACAGCGATTTACGAAACGGAGGACAGGAACCCACGGGGGTGTAGAGAAACACAGAGTGAGCAGAAACCAGTAACAATAAAAACAAAACTAACACTTTAAGACCTAAACATAAAGGACAAGAAATAACCATGCATGCCTCCGGTATCGGCGTGGGCCCGAACTGCTTCCGTTATCAGCAGTGACCAGGCGTGCCTCCGGTGTCGGCATGGGCCCGAACTGCTTCCGTTTATCAGCAGTGGCCGGGCATGCCTCTGGTGTCGGCATGGGTCCGAACTGCTTCCGTTATCAGCAGTGACCAGGCATGCCTCCGGTGTCGGCATGGGTCCGAACTGCTTCCGTTATCAGCAGTGACCACGCATGCCTCTGGTGTCGGCGTGGGTCCGAACTGCTTCCGTTATCAGCAGTGACCACGCATGCCTCCGGTGTCGGCATGGGCCCGAACTGCTTCCGTTATCAGCAGTGACCACGCATGCCTCCGGTATCGGCATGGACCGAAGTGCTTCCGTTAACAGCAGTGACCGCGCGTGCCTCCGGTGTCGGCATGGGCCCGAACTGCTTCCGTTGTCAGCAGTGACCACGCATGCCTCCGGTGTCGGCATGGGCCCGAACTGCTTCTGTTATCAGCAGTGACGACGCGTGCCTCCGGTGTCGGCATGGGCCCGAACTGCTTCCGTTATCAGCAGTGACCACACATGCCTCCGGTATCGGCATGGACCGAAGTGCTTCCGTTATCAGCAGTGACGACGCATGCCTCCGGTGTCAGCATGGGCCCGAACTGCTTCCGTTTATCAGCAGTGACCACGCATGCCTCCGGTACCGGTATGGACCTGAAGTGCTTCCGTTATCAGCAGTGACCACGCATGCCTCCGGTATCGGCATGGACCCGAAATGCTTCCGTTGTCAGCCGTGACCACGCATGCCTCCAGTATCGGCATGGACCTAGAACGCTGCCGGCAGCAGCAGTGACCACGCATGCCTCCGGTGTCAGCATGAACCCAGAATGCTTCCGTTATCGGCATTGACCACACATGCCTCCGGTATCAGCATGGACCGTTTGGTTATTTATGTATTTAGTTAATTATTTAGTTAACACATTTGAATGACGGTACGACATGCGAATTAGTGACGACGACCACCACCAGAATTGAGCTTACCTTACGTTCTAGACAGTGCCATTTGTGCGACTCGGACGACGTGATCGTCGGGTCTGATGTACGTTTCGAATGCTGACGACGTCCATGTCCCCAGCCGCTGGATCGACGAAGAGGGGATTCCGCATTCGGCTGCCGCAGTAGCGGCGCCGATGCGAAAGCAATGGCCGGTGTAAGCGGACGGGGGGTTAGAAAAGAGACTGGGAACGTCAGGATCCTGCAGCCTAGCGTGAAACAGAATGCCTGCCAGCAGTCTCCGGAGGGAAGAGACTTTAGGGCCACGAGAGTCAGAAATAATACATTAAATGCAATGGAGGTTATGAGGCCGAATGCAGAGTCGTAACTATGACACACTGACGAACGTACAGCAATGATTCAAGACTGGCTGGACTGTGTAATGTCCGTCCCCTAGAAAAAGTTAATTAAACATGTGATGTCCTGCGCTTAGGAAAATGTTGACCATGATTGTTGATTGACAGATTATTGGTTAAGACCTCTGGTGAGGTCTTTCACTGAGGAGAATCTTACATGAGATAAACACATTGGAGCACTTGTGACGAACTTGAGCCTGAAGTGAAATAAATATGTCCGGTGTAATATTGAAAGCTGTACATCTAGGAATAAATACGTAGACGGATACGTCGATGAATGCATGGAAAATATCCAGTGTTAGTACAGATACAAGTGTGGTATGCAGGGATCATTTCTTATTAGCCTACTGCGGTCTATGTCGGGGTTGATCTCGAGAATACGGCGAGAACCACATAACAGAGGCTTTGTTTCTGGAGGTTACCATATAGTGCAACGTTCGGAGATGTAATAGTCACGAAGACGCACCTGTAGCCTTGCTGTTAGGTCAGTGGCCGAACAGGGGTTGAACTGTGTGCATGAACCTGGCACGGGGTTTTAGTCAGTGGCGTGGCGTGGGGGAATTTTGTGGGGAAGCCACAGTTGAAAGAACTATGCTTATCACTACTGTTTTGAGGGGGGGCGGCATGTCTTATTGTTTGTTTTGTTTTCTTTTTAAAAGAACATATGGAGTATAAAACAACGGGAGCAAGCGATACAAGTGAGCGCGCGATGGCCACACACAGGCGCTGTCTGTCTCCCTACCCAAACCGAACGAACTGCAAGACTGTATTCCATATTAAACTGTTACACATTTTAAAGGCTGTCCCATCAACCTCTGTGTAGCTTCGATACACATTAGAAATTCGATGTGATGATTACCAGCACTAAGCTACTCTCAGCACGATGTTGTTTTAATATACTGATGCGGCTGTATCTAACACAGGCTGGCTTCCCTTGGATACGACAGGAGTGTAATACCGTGTGTCACCACATAACATAATGGGCTACATTGGGGAGTGGGGAGGCGTCATTTCGCTCGTAGCAAAATACTGGATAAGAAAGGTAGAGATCGGTGATTTAAGCACAGTAGAAGGAGCAAAACCGCTAAGTTAATAGTCCAAATGTTTTAATCGAAATTGCCGCTATTGTCGGACAAAATGGGGGAAGCATGGCTTCCCTTAGCGTCCGGGAGAAAACGCCACTGGTTTTAATTTTTTGTGAACGCACCTCCGTCCCGAGAGGAAATGCGTTTTGAAGTGCCGTGCTTGCCTCGAGGAGTTTTCCATTATGGTATACTTGCAAACTGCGACAACCTCGTTGCGAATGAGACATGTCGGCATTGCATGAGTAAATGCGGGCAGAATGAACGCATGCCGTTGTAGCCATTCTCCTTGTAGGCCCTGCATCCGGATCAATTTCTATTCGAGGCTTTCGACAACGACATTTGCATCGATAGCTAGCAGTATTCAGCTAATGGTGAAGGCAACACGTCATGAAAAACATAACCCTGGCAACGGCAGTGCACAGCATAGGCTACATTGTTACTGTATGACAAGACCTAGGGCAGGGTAGGGAAAACAGGGTCGTGTCGGCGACATTAGTAATGGAACCCGGCCAGCATCCTACGTAATGAAGAGATAGGGAGGCAACTATATTCGAAGTGGAGACCAGGAGAGTTCAGATTACGGATGGGGAAGTATGTTGTGCGAGGAACGATAGGAGAAGCGTAACCAGTGAAACTACATACTTCGAGGGGGGGCCGCGAGGCCTCTAGACGTGTATCGGTTGAGGGAGTCGTGCATTGCGGGGGGGGAATCAAATCAACTCCAGGGGGTACGCTGTTGGAGTCCGACTCGCGGACCGACACCGGTGCTTGAATTCCTAGACAGAACAGAGAGAGTGTCAGCGATAATTAACATTGATCATTGGGATACATTCAGCCTTAACGCAGGTTAATTGAGACTGGCTGCCAAGACAGCCGGGGGAGCAGGGACGTAGGCAGAGCGGGGAGTGTGAGAGGGCATGGCAAATCAGGCGGGTCGTGGCAGAGGCTATATTGTACCGTATGTGCAAGCTTGCACGGTCATGTGTAAGGCAACTGATGGCCATCACGGTTCTACTGTATGCGCAAGCTTGCACGGTCATGTTTAATGTACGGTACGGTGGCAGAGCTATGGACGTGAGAAAACGACAGTTATGAGCACGCGCAGCCAGGTAGGAATTACGCAAATGCGAACACCATCACGGATGGACAAGTGGCGGCCTTCGCCAACTGAGAGCGTTCTTACGGTTTCAGGACTTAGGTAATGGGGGCAGACAGAGTTTGTGCGAAGTCCAGCAGCATGATGGTGTGCACTGCACGGGACGCGACTACGCGCGCCTGCCAGAGGTCAGTGATCAGACGACCAATCCAAGCAGATGTTAAAGAGGGCAAAGTACGAAGCAACTGGGGTATGAGGATTCAAGATAGTCGTGAGACGCCGGGCTCGGCGATAGTGGCTACAATCGGCCATCATAGCCAGATACAGTCCAGTTCTTGCCGTCTGCCTGGAAACTCCTGGCACGCCAAGCCGAAACTCATAGCGAAACACCAAACGACGGGCAAGCTGCGGCCTGGAGTCAGAGGACTGGAGAGACGGACGCGTCGGGGTGAATACGGCGGCGTCTGCAGCGGGGCTGGAAGGGCGCATCCGTCGACCCCGAGGGGAAAGCGCCGGTCCTTCCGGGGTTCGGGTTGCTTCGGAAATCTTCGATGGCGTGGAAGCTTCGATGGCGTCGATGGCGTGGTGAAGCTCGGGAATCTCACCACGTCTGTGAGAACGCGGATGGCCGGATTGGCTGTAGCTGAGAACCGAAGGGGCGAGGGAGCCCAGCGTAAATGGCAGATATAGCAGAGAGGCTTGCGTTTCTTCTTCCTCCCTGTTTGCGGCGTGGAGCATGATGAGTCCTTCAGCGCGAGGAGTGGAAGTCTTGACGACGGGGAGGCGGTCGACCACGGGCTTGATTGGCTTGGTGAAGACGAAAACTGCACGGGGAAGGAGCAGGGGAGAAGGAATAATAACCGCGTCAGATTCCGAACTTCGAAAAAAGCCGGAGAGAGCTACGACATCGTGAGGCTTGGCAACGCATGGACTTCAAACGCCGGTACCCGAACGCGAAATACACCTACGAGCAGCAAAGCAGGTTAGTGAGGTGACGTAATATAAGGCATGTGTTAACATCTGATTGGTCGTTAGTAAGTAGGTGACGCGCATTAGGTCTTCCCGGCAGAACTTCACGCTACGCTTACATATTGGAGCAACCCACTTCTGAAAACTTGCTTAGTGAGATTATAGCCTATTGAAAAGCATCATTCATGCTGTGGAAACATCATCTTAAAGTTGAAAAAACTTAGGTTTAAAGCAACACTAAAATTTTCTAAAATAGTAATAAGTTAAATATACAGAACAGTTCACCTTGATTAAGGATGTTATTTTCACATCATTGTTCAGTTGCATAGGTTGGCATTGTTATGCATGTCCCACGTAGATGTTGATACAGATAAATAAAAGTTCAAAATATTTAGTGAGATGTTATAAGTCTGTATATTAATGTAACCTGAAAACATATTTACAGTTTTCTTACTAGTTATCTATCTTGAAGACCTACAGTTGGTATGAATGACAGTTAAACAAGATGCAGGATAATGTAGAGAATGAATCCTTCAAATCCAGTTTTTCCCCTTTAGAGTATCCAAATAAATGTCAGGCCTTCAAATAGGCTGCCAAAGTCAAGGAAACTGTAAAGTAGGCTAATACATAATTTACATCAAATTAATTTGTACAATTTAATTTTGTAACTATTTAATTGCAACCGTCCAATGTGTGGCCCTCAGACTAAAACTGTTGCCCACCCCTGCTTTAAGCTATCCCTAGCCTACACAGCGCATGTCTGCTATTGCCCACACAAACATGTATGTCTCAAACTTTTTTCCTAAATGGTGAAAATTGTAGGAATTTACTGACAGAAATTCTCATTAAAAGGTGGCCCATTTTAGCTAAAAGCGGTGGCCTACTGTCCATGTCCTGCTTATCAGACAGGGCTTTCAAATGACTTAAAACACATAGAGTAATGATGTTACAACAACTTAAAGATATTCATTGTGATTGGTCAGTAGAATTAAAAGAAATGGGCTTTCTGGCCCATTTTACCTGTTGGCCCAATTTACCTAAATTCACCCTAGAGGTAAAAATCAATACAAAGTGAAAGTTAATACTAGCACACAAACATACATAAAGCCTTTATAATGACGATAACAGACATGTCAACATTAAATTCGAAATGTTGAGAATAAAGGTGAAATATCATATTGACCTTAATCTCAACATTATGTCTTCATTCTCAACATTCAAAACTAGTTCGGAGAGAGAGGTGCGGTATAAGCTGGGTGCAGTCTCAGACGGTGTCCTACCTATAATGCATTTGGCTAGACAACAAAGACACTTTAAAGTAATTTTTCTCAGTTTCACATGACAAGAGAGTTTAGGTCACGAGGTACACATAAGATGCTCCCCGCATGTTCAATGAAGGCCTGCATTGTTCAATGAAATTCCTGACTGTTTACGTTGTCAGTCCCGGCGACAAACACCACAGAATCCCCTATAGTTAACAAATGAATGAATTAATGTATTCTCTTTAAGTGTAATGGTGTAGACTTGACACTATTTGGGCTTAAACAGGCCTGTTAGATGTGTATAACAATAACAGGGTTCTAAGTCTCATGCACTGAGCGTGAGACACACACAATTGACATATCTAACATGTTCACATTCTACACATGCCCTTGTCCTTCTCCCTGAACTAGTTTTGAATGTCGAGAATAAAGACATAATGTCGAGATTAAAGTCGACATATTTCAACTGTATTCTCAACATTTTGAGTTTAATGTCAAAATGTTGACTTTAAAGTCAACATGTTGAGTTTAATCTCGTCATGGCAAAATTATTTTTTTTCTTACAGTAATGTGTGGCTCTAACACTGTCGTAGTTATGACATGTATAGAATGTGTGCTTGTATTTACACAGCTTGTGTGTATGTGTGTGTATCTGTGTGAGTGTGTATGTGTGTGTGTTTGTGTGTGTGTGTGTGTGAGAGAGAGAGAGAGAGAGAGAGAGAGAGAGAGAGAGAGAGAGAGAGAGAGAGAGAGAGAGAGAGAGAGAGGGAGAGAGAGAGATTAAAAGCATTTGGGGTACATTTCCACCTGTTATGTAATGGGGAGTTAACGCAGTGTGGAAATACTCACGCCATTACACACTCTCCTTGGCTGCTTTGCAGGGAAGGAACATGGCTTCCATTTATGAGCCTGTCCAAGGACTTCCAACCCTCTGCAGCACTAGCCTTGCACAGAGCATTACCTCACCACTCTTCTCTCTTTCTCTCTCTCTCTCTCTCTCTCTCTCTTTCACCTCTCTCCCTTCTCTTCTTTATCCCTCCCTCCCTCTCTCCTCTCACTGCCTATCGGTAGATCACACTTTCTTTCATGAAAACAGAGGGATAAGTTTTCTCTGTGTACCTCTCTTCACCGATGTCCTTTCTCTGCCTCTTCTCTACACCTTTCCTGTCCTTCGTCCGTCCTCTCCATCTCTCTCCGTTTCTTGTTTCAGTGAAAGAGAGCAAACCACAAGATTGCACAAAACACGGGTGTAGCCATGACAATGGTTATCTGTTTTTAGCCAAAGAATTTTCAGAGCCATCTTAGAAAAAAAAGTGTAGTAGCAAGTGAGTGAAGAAATACCAAATGTTGAGCTGGGAAGTGCCTAAGAGATAGAGACAAAGGGAGATCGTGCCGCATCAGGGTTTTCCATGCCCAAATTGTGTGGAGAGGTTGTTTATGTGGGGGAGGGGGGGACATAGCGGTGCACTGTCAGGATGACTCACCCTTTCCTCTGTGCTACAGGTGTGTGTGTGTATGGCTTGAGCGGGGGCGGGGGTTGATTGATCCGAACTCTGCTGCAACTGCATCGTCACACACACTGTCCACCTGACACAAGTCCTTGACACACCTTCTTAGTGTGCCCCTCGCGCCTGTCTTTCTCACACTCCGCTCTCCATCCTTCTCTCTTTCTCAGCCCCATCCTTTCTTTCTCTCTTCCTGTCCGCTTTCTCTCCCTCTCCCTGTCGTTCCTCTCGTTCATCACCAGCCCTTTTCCTCTCTCTTTCCCTGGCTGTTGGGAGCCGCTGAGTTCAGCAGAACACAAATTAAAAACCCTGCTCTCATCTTCCACCGGAGACAGCTTCCCATTGGCTGTGGATGATGTCATCATCTGCCGTATGCAATAGTCAATAACCTATTAGAGGCGTGCATTTTACAGTCAGCTGGAGAGTGCACTCTTTCGCTGCCCTAAGCTCTTCTACGCTTTTTGTTTTATTGTGGTGATTTGGCATGGCAAATGATTAACAGAGCCCCAAGTCTGGCACTACAGCCACTGTGATCTTGCCACAAGTGCCAGTTAAACACACCAGAGAGGGAAAGAGAAGAAAGATAGAGAACGGCAGAGAGAAAGAGAAAGGAGCGAGTCAGAGACAAAAGCAAGAGAGAGAAGGAGAGAGAGAGAGGAAAGGGAGCAAGACAGAAAAAGAGACAGGGAGAAAGAGAACAGTTAGCACTATAGCTCACTGTGAAGTTTTGTTGCCTGCTTATGACACATTGAGTATTTGCATGTTTGTTTTCAGGCTAAATCGGCTATTGGAGATTGTTTATTACCACCTGTAACTGCTGAAGCCTCTTGAGGCTCATCCATCACTAGCACTTGCCCCACTGCTGTCTGATTGAAATGTTGCCCACTGCCATGCCCACTATATATGAGAGTTCTACACATCAAATAGAATAAAATAGAATAGAATAGAAGAGGGCTTTGATTTGTCCTCTCTGAGTCCTATCTGACTCTGGCTCTCCCATGCAGAGTGTATCAGGGTGATGTCATGGCTGCCCTGAAACTTGATCTCCCCCTTCAGCCTCCTGCCATCACTCAGCCCATCCTGCCCTTTCTCAGCCTCTCTCCCCTTCAGGTGCGCTCATGTACCATCTCTCTGTCATTCTGTCACTCTGTCATTCGCTTTCATTTTATCATTTGTCTCTCGCATCCCATCTTTAGTTACCTCCTCTCTGTCTCCACATAGATGTCCTGGTCCTATGGGCATGCATAGGCAGACTCGTGTGCATGTGTATGCACAGCAAATGTGAGTGTTGGCCTTCCTGTGTATGTTTGGTGTGTGAAGTTTCAGACCACATATTTGAGAAAAAAACAGACACACACGCTTACAAACACACACACACATATATATATATATATATATATATTTACTTACCTTGCCTATTAATTTTGTTTCATTAATTTCAAAACCAGACATCTGTCTTTTGTGTTTACTGTCGCTTTTACAGATTTGTAAAGCAGTGTGTATAGCAACCCAGACACAGAGCCCTCCTCTTTTGCTCTGCTTTGCTCTCACATTAGCTGTCTTAATCTCACTTTATGTAGGTCAGTGGCAGCCAGACAGGCCAGGCAGGGCGATGTTTTTAGCCTGTGGCCAGGGGCTGTTTCTGGTCCTCAGCATGTCCAGTGGATGTCATGGCCCTGGCACCACAGGGCCTCCCCCCAAGCCCAAAATGTTTACCCCAGACCTCAGCACCTCATTCCTCACCGTCATCACCTTCACCCCAGTCACAATCACACTCCTGCTGCCGCCAAGCGCCGACTGGCCCTGCCAGTAAACAATGAGCCTGTCCCCAGTGTCCTAAACTAGCCCCGGCTCCCCTCGCCTCGCCTCTCCTCTCCTCTCCTCTCCTCTCCTCTCCTCTCTTCGCCTCTCCTCTCCTCTCCGCGCCTTTCCTCTCCTCGCCTTTACACGCCTTTCCTCTCTTCTGCCCTCCTCTCCTCCTCTCCTTTCCTTTCCTTGCCTTGCCTCTCTTCTTGTCTCCTCGCCTCTCCTCTCCTCTCCTTGCCTCTCCCCTCCTCTCCTCTCCTCTCCTTTCCTTTCCTTTCCTTGCCTTGCCTCTCTTTTTGTCCCTTCTCCTCACCTCTCCTCTCCTTGCCTCTCTTCTCCTCTCCAGTCCTTTCTTCTCCTCTCCTCTCCTCCCCTCTCCTCCCCTCGCCTCTCCTCTCCTCGCCTCTCTTCTTCTCGCCCTCGCGCTTCCCACAGCCTGCTGCACAAGCAACTAAAAACAGACCTCCAAGGTGATGGTTGGTTGAAATCAGCCTGTGAATAGCCTACAGTTTTTTTTTTCACTTTTCTGACTCACTTCGGTTTCAATGAACCGCATCGGTGTGAATGGTAACAACTGTACTGGCAAGTGTTTTGGATGATAGTAGTAGAATGAGAAAATAACAAGAAGAAAAATAAGGCAATATCTCAAATGCACATTCTTAGTCCAATTGAAGTATTACTACCATTTTTGGACACTGTTCATTCTAAAGCAG
The DNA here is from genome assembly GCA_030347295.1 of Setipinna tenuifilis. Taxonomy (NCBI): domain Eukaryota; kingdom Metazoa; phylum Chordata; class Actinopteri; order Clupeiformes; family Engraulidae; genus Setipinna; species Setipinna tenuifilis. The sequence goes on along the minus strand of CM059276.1, from coordinate 3,901,483 downwards.
GTGTAAAAACATGACCTAAAATCATCTAAAGAGTCTTTGAATCCTTAAAAGTGAGAATGATTTAATATTTTGTTTTGAAAAAATGAAGTCATAAACTCTGCAATGTCCACAGCTTGTCAGAATGTATAATAGAAAATTAAATGTAGCTTGCTTTAAAAGTAGTCTCGGCTAACCTCCAGCACCCTAACGGTAAAGTGAGGACATGAGATTCTTGAGATGGCAGGCGGGGGTGAGCGAGTTCAGGCTCTCTGGAGCTCGGCTCTGCTGTGGCTCTGCTCCTGGGAGGGTCCTTTGGTCACACTGGAATGAGAGCTGTCATTCTCAACACTATTTTCTTCCCAGTCTCCCGGCCCCAGTCATTTACTGGAACAGCCCCCTCAGTCACACTAACAGAGGAGATGGAGAGCGACAGAGCACGGAGCACACCACGCAGGGTCCCAGTAAATTCCTGCGAGCGGCCCCTGGGCCAGGCTACTGCTCAGAGACGCAGGCGACCAACAGCGCTTCCTCAACTTAGTCACCCCAACCAGGAAGTGAGCACAGGGGTGCCAGAATGACTCTTTCTTGCCAGTAATTCTGCAGAGCTGGCCAGATCGTAATATTACTGAGGCCTTTTATGTGAATATCTCCGGCAGCTGAGGTACCAAAACAAGCCATGGTGGTGATGAAGTGCAGGTGGGACTGGTAAAAGTATCACTGCCTGGTCAAGCTCTAGTGCTTAATCCCTAGTTCTTTATTTCAAATGTCTTGGAAGTAATCACACATACTCCCACAGTGCTGTTTATTTTGAAGCAGAGAGAATGTGACCAAGAAGAAGCGCTTTGTACAAAATAATTCTGCTTTCACTCCTTAAAATGGATTTAAATAGTTTAACAATCTTACTGTACACTTAAAAGTACAAGTACGCAATTAGAGTCTTAATCAGTTAGAGAATTGCATGTGGTCTAATGACTGCCACGACAGCTCACTGTACAGCACACACTCAACAAATAGGCAGTCTTAACCAGCCAGCTGGGGATATCATCAAACCATGGCTTAATAGTTCTTTCCCATAACTTCACTGGCAGTTTAATGTGCCAAGGTTTTAAAATAATAGCTGCTACCCGGGAAATCGTGTAGCTACCAATCCAGAGTTTACCCTTCTGCAGTTAAGAACATACACCTCATTTATGCAGTGGGATTCCTTAGATGTGACCATAACAGGGGACAGTGAGTGACACACAGCTGCCACCAGCAGCACTTCTATCCTTAGTCAGAGGGAGTGGGAAGGGGACTGATGGCGCCGGTGTGACCGCCTCTTACTGGTAGCCCTGCAAAGCTGGCCAGACAGAATTAAGGCTGTCAGTAGTAATATAAAACCCTTTCACCAACATGTGCTTAGTAACTGGCGTGCTGTTAGAAATTAGATTTCAGTGCTTTGAACCCGACAGCCAACACTATACCACTGAACCAATTATACCTCAAAGTGTATATCCGCTGTCTCTAATACTGAGCCTTTTAATACTGATGTTTGCAAAGACAGAAAATATTCATTTAAAGGATCTACTACAGCACTAGGTAGCCCCTGGTCCTTTCATAATATACATAAAGTTTTGTGGAATACTTTAGTCTATTCAGCTAAAGAACCAATAAGCACAACTGATGGCAATGCCTCTATCTCTACATAAACACACTTTACAGTCTTCTTCTGGGAGTCACTCTCCCACTGAAATCAGGCCTATATGTTTAGTACACATTTTGGTCTGTTGGCAACAAGAAGTGTAGCCTACTTCGTCCTCAGTGGCCCTCTAGAAATCTCCCCCTGGTGGAGCTGTGGCTTGTTCTGCTCCGTGACAGACGTCCAAGCTCTGGCCAGGGCCTGCATACTTGTGTCTGCTGCTTGAGTCTTTAAATAACAAAAGCAAAAGACCCCCCCAGGGCTGCCGGTGCTGCTGCCAAGGCCGCTGATGACAGGTTGGGTGCGACGGAGATGACAGGAGATGGAGGAGGTGACAGAGGGCTAAAAGCAGGAGGGAGGGGGAATTTCAGGATGGGGCAAATGTGCAGTGGAAGGGGTAAGAAAACTCTTCTGGACAGAAATAGACCACTCTTGAACACCCTGATCTCAAACAGGCCTTGGCACTTGGTGTGTAATACCAAAAATAGCCCTCCTGGTTGATACGTGTGCTGACAGTCCTGTGAGCATTCTCTCAGAAAGATGTTTGACGTCCATTACCTGCCTTAGGCCCCATATTTTACAGCTGATATTTGGAAATCCGCATGTCACTGTCGATACATAATGACCCATTGTTGGAAAAAACAGACCCCCAAAGTTAAACAGATTTTAACTTTTGGCACCATCATTTAAAAAAACAGCGAGGCGCGTCACAACTGACAAACCGATTCTGAATCACATTGTTCCATTGGAGTACCTGCCAGAGAAAAAGCGTTACTGTGAACGGCACCTTAGGCAGCCCTGCTTCTACTATTGATAGGGGTCATAAGGCAGCAGACAGAAGCCTGTTTTAGGACACAATTATGAATCACACACAAGTCCCCCAAGATAAATGCATTTCACAAGTGGAATTTTTGTCTGTTGGCTGATCATCAAGTGAGTTAGTGATAGATTCTGTATGTCTTTATCCCTTTTGTAAATGAGCACTGAAAATGAGATTAAGCATGCACACCTAACACATACTAAGTGATATAAAAAACGCTTAAAAAAGAGTTGCAAACAAGAAGTTCGCATACTCTTGAAAGTTCAAAGAATTACAATTGACATGACATTTTGGCTGCAGGCCATCTTTTTTAACGTTTGTATCTTGACATCAGACGTTTTGACTTGTGCATCTAGGAAGGGTACCTTTCAGGAGATTTAAACTACAAATCTTATTCTAACATACTATTGTTTTGGAGAACGCTTAGCATTTTAGGTTAATTATTATTCTATTATTTCCTGAGTTTTGAGCCAATTGTCCTAATGTTGGGTTTGCATCGCAGTCGCAGGACCTAGTTGGTCTGTAAAACATTTTCAGGACACCTCATCAGTAGTGCACCTCAGGATCAAGGGGTGTTTCAGGCCTTTAATCACTATACACCCAGCCGTGCTTAAGGTGATAAATTAGCATGTGAATTAGCATGTGTCCAGTATCCAGTTAGTCGATACTCTCCTCTAAGAAGTCCTACTTTGGTGAATAAACCATTGAAGTAGACAAGTTGTCTAAGATTTCATGTCAATTGACATTGATCAATCATTGATCAATGTCAATTGAGAGTTTCTGTTTACAATTCTCCTTTGTAAATAAGTACACATTTTCCACTGCATATCTCTGTACATCAGCAGACACCTCCATTTCCATAATGGTGTACCCATCAGACCCCTAGTGCCTCATTAAAATATTAAATTCAGTTCATTCAGAATATCCTTGACAGTGTTTATTATGTTTTCTCTATTTGCATTATAATTATCTTGAGTAATATTGCAGAGGGTTTGTGCAAATACCTAAACATGATCTGCACGAGAATGAGGTATCTTTAAAGTGCATTGTACATGCTTGAGTGCTAGTTTTCCGAGACTAGACAAGTATACACAAACACACACACACACACACACACACACACACACACACACACACACATACAGTATATTGTATATAGGTAATATATGAATGATGGGTTACTGTAGACACATTTGCACAATAACTCCACTGCAGTCTCTGCAGGGATCAGCAGAGGCAAGAGGACTCGTGTTTGCTGCCCCTTAGAATTCTCCACAGCCATGGGGAGCTAGCATTTGCTCAGGTCCAAGCATGGAGGAGGAGGAGGATGGGAAGGAGGAGGAGGATGCTGAGTTTTTAATGCTGAAAAATGCTTTGATCTGCAGATGGAAATGCAAAGCAAGGCAAACAGCGAGTGAAATAAGGAGAACCAAATCCAAATCCATCTTTGCCAGAGCCCAGGAGCCCGTAAACACTAGAAATCGCATCGTAATTCACCTCACAGTCACGCACAGTGCACTCACGCAAGCCCAGCACAGAGAGAGAGAGGGAGGGAGAAAGAAAGAGAGAGAGAGAGAGTCTCATGCATTCCCTATCCTGCCAAGGGCTGATTAAATTTGGTACAGCACCCAGTTTTTGATTATTTTAAATATTAATTATCATGAACTATCAGACCTCGCACGGCTCAGCTGCCAGAGACAGACAGAACACATGACCTGTCAGTGTGGGTGTGTTTCTGGTAGGAGAGAGCTAATCAATTCAGTGTTGATCTCATTTGCACAAAACAGCGTCTCTCAAAGGACCTCTGCTCAAATCCGTTGCCTCAACTTTCATAAGTATTCCTGTAGCAAATTTCACAAGGTAAAGTATCCTCCTAACAAATACCCAGTGCTCATAATTATCTATGCTAACCTGCCTGTGTTACTGCTCTGAAGGGCTGACCGTATTTGAACGGCAATAACTTGTGCAAGTGCTAAATTATTGGAAACAAACTTTTTTACATGGTTAGAATTAGCATTTTTTCATCGATATTGACAAATGTCATGGTATTTAACACTTTGACAAAGCATACTCTGTCCTCTAACTGTTTTTAAATTACAATGAATCTGGAAGACACACAGGCCTCTCCAATTCAGCCTGATGACACAAACCACTTCTTAGACATAAGGCTGCAGAATGGCCCTAAGTTTGTCCTTCAGCCTAAAGTAATGTGCTGGCATAAGAAAGATGGCCTGTAACTCTCTCTATTGTATCCTGGGGGAATTCCACAGATCTATAGAACAAAAGATGGCCACAATCTGATCAGCATTCTCCATGCATGAAGCGGAGTAATGGCTGCTTTCTGATCCTGGGGGCCCATGACTTCACTTGGCAGCAGTGTTTTTTTTTGTGACAAACAATGGTGGCATTTACCCGTGAGGGGAGAGCACACTTCTGGGCCAGTTCACTTAGAGTTCCACGGAAAGTTGAGAGTGAGAGGAGCTGAACCAAAAGATTAGAACATTCAATAATGCTGATAATGAATATCTGCTGCTGATTGGGTTAGATGCAGAAAGGGGGCCTCTGTTCCACGTGGCTGCCTCTATCCCAGCACTCTGTCAGGACTGTGCCCGTCAGCTTAAACTGCTCCTATTGGATTAGCTTAAATAACTGCTCTGCTAATCAATGACATCACATTTTTTTTTCTTTTTCTCTTTCTTCCCTATTTTTTTGTGCCAGCGTCCTTCTCCGTAACTGCCCCGCTCACATGTTCCAGGGCCCTTGAAGAGCATGACCTGACATCCCTGTAGCCCATCTCCAAGTGTACACAGTACACATTCAGGGTCTGCACTATATGCATTGGAAAAAATGAGGCTTTTCACTACCGCCTAAAGTGTCTGCTGCCCAAAAAGTATCAACTTTAAAAAAGAACTGACTTAAAAATAGCATACAGATTTTTATCCCGACTTTCTGTTCCTGAGAAATGTTGTATGTGATACGCAAGAGTTGCGTTACTCTAGAGTTTTTATATGTCCTCTTTCCTGTTTCGTGCGTTCCTTAATGGAGCGCATCTTAAGGCGTAACCGTGAAATAGAAAATAAATAAATAAATAAAGCTGAAAGGTCCCGCTGGAATCCTTTGCCTAAAAACAACAGTGTGTAATGTGGAAGTGGCATGTCAGAGAAGCCTGATGCTCGCTCTCCTTTGTAAATAAAGGAAGATTGATGACCCTTGGGCAGTTGGGCGGTTAGTCTGCCATTGGGAGCGCAGAGAGCAGGGGTGTAGTTTCATGGTTTTAGGCACCCACACCAGAAGCATTGCTCGACTCCAAGTTTGGGCTAATTCATCTCCATGTTTTGCTTTTCTGTCTTTGGGGCTGGGCAGCGTGCCACCTATGGGGTTTGCGTTTGGCATGGCGGAGTGAGGCAGCAGGCTGGCAGTGGAGAAGCTGAGGATCAGGGGGAAAAAAAGCGAGGGGGGGGGGGGGGATTGGGGGCTCAGCCTCAAAGGGGGGTTGGGGGGGGGGGCTTGTGGAGTTGGGTCGCAGTGAGTAGTAGAGGCATAGGAAAAGACGGTTGCATGGCACAGCGTGTATTAGCGACTTGATAGAGCACTCTGAGTCTTCAGGGTTCTTGAGTTCAAATACAGACTGCCTGTCCCCACATCAAATAGTTCACTGGGGTTTATGTTTGAGCCCCTAGGGAATGGGAAGCATGTAAAAAAGGGATGTTCAAATATGTGTGTGTCTGTGTTACTTTGCCTGTTTTTTTAGCATATCCATTTGTCTGTCTGTTCCACTTCACTGTCTTTATTTAGTGTCTATGTTGTGTCTCTGGATGTGTGTTTGTTTGTGTAAACGTATCACTATTTGTGTGTGTTGTTTAGGTTTGTGAAATCTGATGTATATAAGCAGTGAAAAGTGTTGGGTGCTGAAGAGCAGCACCCGGGTGTATTTAAAGCTCTTGATACACAGGAAAACATAGTTGTGAATCCCTGTGGAACTTATAATGAAGTATCATTCCAGGCAAACACATTTTCTCTTACTGTATGATCTGTGAAGTCTACATTCTTTTCATTTTTTTTCATGTCTACTTTGTCTTCTCACCTGTACTTAGTGGGGTCATGAGAAGGGTGACACTTTTTAAACTCTTATCGGAGTTAAGAAAAGTACTTGAATGCTCAACCAGGACCTAATGCTACCTGAGCCCCTAAGGTCATCATGTCATTAGCTCGGCATCCAGATCCCCTTCTTACAGTTGGCCCCACCTGACCTCTCTGCCTCAACATACACACAAACATGCACAAACAGACACACACACACACACAGACCTCACAAACATGTACATATATGCACACGCGCGCACACACATACACACACACACACACATGCACTTGTGTGTGCACACACAAACATACATGCACACACATACACACACACACACATCCTGACTCCATATCCTCAGAGTGACACCTAAGCAGGGGAGGTGGGATGCTGTAAGAGCTTCGAGGTCTGGCTTTGTTTTAAGATGACTGGGATTAGGACGCGGCTATCCAGATAAAGCACAGGCCAGATCAATAGCTGTGGGGGAGAGACAGATTGGGTGAGGTCCAGATTTGACAAAGAATTAAATTGGCAAGTATGTAAATGGATGAAAAGAGCTGAGGACAGAGAAGATCCGACTAAGGGCTGATGGATGAGTCAAAGGAGGCCTGCAGGAGCTGGACGCAGTGGTGTGGTGAATGTTGAATGACACGTGTGTGTGTGTGTGTGTGTGTGTGTGTGTGTGTGTGTGTGTGTGTGTGTGTGTGTGTGTGTGTGTGTGTGTGTATGTTAAAGTGGGGGTGGTTGAGTAGAAGAGAAGAACACAATCATTGATAAGTACTTCCAGGGATTTCTGACGGGGTATAGATCAGCTTAACGGGACTAAATAATTGATCACGAATGAAGAGGGCTGAAAAACTGGGATGGGTAAATCCACTGGGAGGATGATTAGAAAAATTAAAAATAAGTGCAGATGGATCAGAAGGACAGTGCAGGCCAATAAATGGGAGTCATTGGAAAAGGGCTGATCAATAGGGTTCGTTTCTCGCTTGGCTGTCTCTGTTTGAGGGAGGAGGGGATGGATGGAATGGAAAATCCCTACAGCGCTGGGGCTAATCCAAGTATGGCAGTGGGGCACTATCCTATACAAGGAGACAATTAAAACTAAGAATCTCAAAATAGCATTTCACATGATCAATACTTTAACCTAAACAATGTCAGACAAAAGACTGACAGATTGACCGAGCGATAAGCTTTCTGCCACAAATGATTGACAAGCAGATGGATGTTTAAATTGGCACACACATAGTCCACTGACCTGGATATAGTTTGCCTTGCTTGGGTTCCTCAGATGCTCAGCTATTGTCTTGTTTTACACCCATTACCACCCCCAAGAGCCACTTTAAAAGGTCACATTTGGCCTGGGTCAAGGCCAAACACACATAGCGCCATCCTGGTCCCATGTCACACCCAGTGCCTAATGGCGGGATGGTAAAGGCACAGTCTTCCCAATCACTGCTAGCATGAGAGACCAGGGTCACACCATCAGGGTGAACCAGCCGCACAGATTGGTCAAACTTGAAGTTGGGACTGATACAGGAACTTCAGTGTCTATCTTCAATCTTTCAATCTTGGTGACCCCCTGTAATGCGAACTGGTTTCCTTGACGACCTCCAATCAGATTGGACAGCTTTCAGAAGACTAAAGAAGAGTATGGCCAGTTTAGAAAGCAGTTATGCCAGTCAATATATGTTGTAGCAGGGCTGCTACAGTGAGATGTTCACTCTTTAAATGTTATATTAGTGAGTGGTGTTTACAATTGTTGGTGGATTTCTTTGTTTACCTGCTGCAGTGTTTACTCTCTAAATGTAACTGTGTAG
>CM059276.1:3850605-3885605 GCA_030347295.1 Setipinna tenuifilis | reverse complement strand
TATATACATATGAGTATATATGTTTTTCTTATGTTTCATGAACTGCTCCTGCTTTCCTTCACATCCTCTGTCTCTGTGTTGACATGAAATTGCTGTCAGTGAGTTTGGGAAGGCACTTAAGCATGCAGTCACACCACCACAAGTAACTACACACAGAGAGACTCATATTTACATAAAAATGGCCTTACACAATAAAACTAGGAAATAATACACACTCAGGGATATATGTACACATAAACACATGCACACACACACATGCACACACACACATGAACAGAGAGAGAGAAAGGAAAAGAGAGAGAGAGTCTTTTGTTTGTCTGATCCCCTGCTTTTTCATGAGCAGAATGCCTTCAGCCAGGCCAAAGGGCAGTCAGTCACAGCTCCAGGTCTCAGAATGGATTCGCTGGAGCCGCGTCCCCTACGTGCCTCATATGACACACTCTGTCCCTGGCTGTGGCCGTGACCATGCATGTGGTGTGCTGGCTGCCCTCTGGCCTGCTGGCCTGCTTCAGAGCAGGAGGCACAGGAGCTGCATTGTCGTCGAACCCCCCCCCCCCCCCCTCCTCCTCCTCCTTCCCTCCTCCCCCTTCCAGTCCTGTCCCCTGTCGCCCCTGGCAGTTTTGATTAGGTTGGAGGCTGCTGTCTTAGCGCCAGGTCTGACAAGACCGACCGAGGGACTTTCCCCCGCCGCTTCCCTCTACCAAAGAGGCTCCAGACAGAGAGAGAGAAAGGGAGACAGACAGAGAGAAAGAAAGAAAGAAAGAGATAGGAGGAGAGAGAGGTGTATTATGCATTCAACATTGTTTTTGTCTAGTCATCAGATTCTGCCAGAGTCACATCTCCATCACAGGACTAGAATTATGGAAGACCCTTCAGAAAATAAACACCGTTTTTTCTGTGTGTCACTGGGTCCAATTACAGCATATCCAAGCACAGGAATTGTCATGTGCTGCATCCTCAAACTCTGTACTCTTTGTGTGTGTGTGTGTGTGTGTGTTTGTGTGTTTGTGTCTGTGTGTTTTTGTGTGTGCATGAATGTGTGGACATGTGTATGAGTATGGGTGGTTTGTTTTCCACCCTACTATCATGAAGTGACATAGGACACTGGCATATGACCTACATAGGATGCGTAGACCCTCTCAGCAGTATACATATCATGCTCTTCTTTTAGCCATTCAATAGTTCAATATATTGATGTTTGAGCTGATGTCATGTTTTCTTTTTTCTGTCTTGGCCTCCACTTTATCCATCTTAAAATCTTTCTCTCGCTCTCTCTCTTTCCCTCTCTCTTTCCCTCTCTCTGTCTCTCTCTGTCTCTCTCTCTCTCTCTCTCTCTCTCTCTCTCTCTCTCCCTGTCTCGCTCTCCCTCTGCAGTGCGGATGTTAACCCTGAGCACCATGTGAAGATCCTAGAGGCTCTGATCATGACTGGAGGCCTAGCAGAGATGCAGGCTGCTCCAGGTAGGCTTTACCTTCTTAAATCTTCTCACCCCATACCACTCATGACTGACACAAAATAAACTAGTCTGTAGCACTGCACTGATGCTTTGGAGCCATGGGACATTCCTCATCTAAGGTGTGCGATGGTACCGCATAGAAGGCTGAGATCTATGTTGATGCTTTTTACTTGTCGACACAATCATGCGATGGGACATTCCTCACTTAAGAACTTTTTGCTCAGCTGCCAGATTTGCCCCCAAAATCCACAAGCAGAGAGTAGTTGGTCTTATTTGGTGTGCAATGGTACTGTGTAAACATGTGCAAATGTCTTTGTTAATGTAGATGCTTCTTACCCAGTGATTAAGCAGAGAAAAGTTAAGTGGAAATTTCCTCTTATTGTAATTTGCCAACAGCTATGGCACACACACACACACATGTACGTACAGAGAGACAGAAAGGGAGATAGCGAGAGAGAAAGAGAGAGGAGAGAGAGAGAGAGCAAGAGGGAGGGGGAGACAGAGAGGAAAGAAATAGAGAGAAAGAAGAGAGGGGGGAGTGAAAGAGCGAGAGAGAGGAGAATAAACAAGAGAGAGAGAGAGAGAGAGAGAGAGAGAGGCTGACAGAATGCTCTATTATTATTTAGTGATGCTCTCCCTATGGCTCCACGTGTCTGGTGGTCATGTGGAGGGTGCCTCTGCTCTGTCTGTCTGTCTGTCTGTCTGTGTGAGTGGAGGTAGCATTGGCAAAGGTATGATGCAGTCATCTGCAGAGCTGCACTCTTAAAGGGGGTGGGGGGGCTGAAAGATGATGAGATCATGCAGATCTAAATTGGACGCGGCCAGGCTGCTGAGGTCACCTACTTGGACTGTCCTGTCTTGGCACTGGTGGGAGGTGGTATAAGAATATCTCCTCCGGTGTCTGCGGATAATTCCAGACCCCTCAACAGATCATCTGAAAAGAATTATGTGAGGATGTGCACCGGCTTAGAGCTTACTGGACGTAATACCCAAGATTATTGTGTTTTTCTTGACAGATGTATTCAGAAAGTAGTAACCAATTACATTATATGCTTACCAACAAGGGTTTTGCTGTTCAGACACATCATGCAAGGTTTCACTATCATTCTGGCATAGCACTGAAAGTCTTGCAAAAGTTCTATAGAAACCTATACTGCTGATGGGCTGTGCTGGACCTGCATACTTTAGCCACTTGCTATTAGATCTAAACTGTTATTTGCTGGTTCCCATACTTGAGTGCTGTGTCATATGATGTGTGCATGTAGGCTTTCTGTCATTCATTTACTTGAAATACGAACTTCACTGAGGTCTGGCGTGTGCACACACATGGAAGGGTTGAGATGGAGGGAACTATGGGTAATGCTCCTTGGCTGGGGCCTGGCCCCAGTTTAGTCGTCCCTGGTTCCTGGCAGGACTCTGTTATAATGATCCTGCTTTTCCTGTCAGGGCTGTTGGCAGAGAGTACACCAGTGCGCCCCCCCAACAACCCCCCACCAACCCCACTTTACCCCAATGCCACCCACCCCCGCCCCCGCCCGACCTCTTCACTCAACAGCCCACCCCCTCTTCATCCTCCTCCTCCTCCTTCTTCTCCCTCTCCCTCCCAGGTCTTCTCTGTGGTTTAATGAAAAGGGTTTTGAACTGTTGCCGAGCCTAGTGTAGTTTATTTAACTTATGTATTTCTCACAGAAGGGAAAATGACTGGGCCCCATCCCCTTTTGCCGCATTGCACAGTCAAAACAACTCGGGCCCAACTTTGCTTCATGGGAAGAACAGAGCTACCGTAACAAATTGCACAGGCACAGATGAGAGTCCTTCACCACTAGTTTTTTTTATTATTATTTTTGGACTAATACTTTTTTTTTCAACAGTGTTGTAAAATATACTGAAAATATACTGAAAAAAAGAGCACAAAGCTATTTTTATAGGCGAGAAGGGTGTCTTGAGTGAGCACTTATCCTCCAGTGCAGTCCTCTGGGAACACTGCCTGTGGAGCCAGCAAGGCCAGCATGGCCTGACCAGTGCGAAAAGTGGTCTGAGAGACACGCAAACATTACTGATGTGGGATAAGGGGGTGGAGGGTCGCTATCTCTGACTGACTGACTAAATAACTGAGTGAGTGAGTTATTCAGAGGCCATTTTTTAGTCTTTTTTTTCTTACAGTGTTATTTACAAAATAAAAGACTGAAAGCCTTCAAGGCATGACGAATCAGTGCAACACCATACCAAATAATGGCCACTGTTTGCACAATGCTGATGTTGCATACTGGTCATGATATTATGGGTGGGGAGGTTTTTAGGAAGGCTTCTAGGAATATTGCTCTCTTTGACCAGTACTTAAAGAAGTAGGTATGGGGTAGTTGTCAAAAGGTGTCGGGGAGGTAGGGGGGTGGATATAGCCAGGGGGTCAGAGCCAGCACTCAGTGAGAGCAGCAGAAGTGTCAGCCCCCCCTTAATCAGCCGTTATGGCACCTCTGTTTGAGGAGAGCAATCAATGGGCTCCAGAGCCGCAGGGCAGGACAGATTTATGGCTGAGCCCGAACTGGCCACTCAGGGGTCAGTCCTCGTGGGACATGCTTCTGGCCTGGCTTGGGCTTGACTGGGGGGTGGGGGTTGGCACTGTAGACGGGCGTGAGAGGTGTTGGTTGGTAGTAGGAGGGGGCTGAAGTAACACCCCAACTGGTCTCTGAGGAGAGCCTGTGCTGGACTGGCTGTGCTTGTTGGCTGTTCATCGTATGCTTGTGCTGTCAGACACGCTCTCTTTTGTTTTCTTGGCTGCTGCTGCATTCTTGTGTGTGTGTGTGTGTGTTGCGTGATAGAATGTGTTTGGCTCTAAAAGGGTCATGCATTACTCCAAATAATCTGCACGCATGCCAGGCTTCGTTTGTGCTTTTATTGGAGTTCCTGGGCTCCTTTCATATGTCACGTCGGGTGATTGGTGGCCACACTCACACTCGTGCACACAGCAGTGTCATTATCTCTTATATCTGGAGTGCCACAGCTACGCCTCTGTCATCCCCAGTCGCTGCGGTCATAGTCTCCGTGAGCTGCAGACATAAACATTGGGATGTATTTTGTTTAGGCACGAGAGAATTCATGCACAACTCTTGGGAAGTGTCTAAAGGAGTTGGCTGTTTATGTGTGTTTATGAGTGTGTGTGTGTGTGTGTGTGTGTGTGTGTGTGTGTGTGTGTGTGTGTGTGTGTGTGTGTGTGTGTGTGTGTGTGAATAAGTGTTGGGGGGGGGGGGTGGTACATAGTGTGTGTTGTTGTTATTGTCCCCTTTTCGTTGTGTATATGCATGTGTGTGTGTGTGTGTGCATGTGTGTATGCATGCTTGCGTGTGTGTATGTGTGCGTGTTTGTGTGATGGTGTATCTTGTGTAAGGTTACTTGCTTCCATGCCTTGCTCCAATTATTGCTGAATTGTGAGTGCTGCTGTGCATACAACACTTTATAGCCTGGGGAGAGAGCAAGGTCAGGTTCACGTGTGACTAACCAACCCCCAACCACCTACCCGTCAGCAGGCATACACACACACACACACACACACACACGCACGCACGCACACACACACACACACACACACACACACACACACACACACAGATTCACACACACATTCTTCTCAGGACCGACCCTGCGATCCTGGGACTACATTAGCAGGGGTCAAAGGTCAAAAGAAGCCCTACAGGGAGTCATGCAGTCACACACTCACACACACACACACACACACACACACACACACACATCACACACACATACACACACATACACACACACACACACTCACACACATATACACACACACTAAAACATGTGCACAAAAACATCCCTGCTTTCCTCTTTCCTCCATCTGTCTCTCTGTCTGTGTTGCTCTCTCTCACTCTCTCTGTCTCTCTATCTCTCTTACACACACACACACACACAGAAAAGACCATTGTTTGAGAATGTGTGTATGTCTGTTTTTGGTTGTGCGTGTGAATGTGTGTGTGTGTGTGTGTGTGTGTGTGTGTGTGTGTGTGTGTGTGTGTGTGTGTGTGTGTGTGTGTGTGTGTCCAGTGAGCCTAAGTCTCTGCTTACTATACCACCACAACAGAACACACTAAAGGCAGCCAATCTGTCAGCCATTAAGACAAAGCAATATTGTACAATAAGATGTTCAAAAACAGCCATTTGTCTGACAGACACATTCTCATTTTCCGTTCTCATTGGGGCTTTGTTGCGGCTTGTTTTTCCTCCTGGAGGCACGCGATATCATGCCCACAGCTCGGCGCAGGCCTGCTCCGGGCCCCCGACTGGGTATTCGGGCACTAATGCATCCCAGCTTGGCAGAGTGTTGGTACAGCACTGTGTGGAGAAGGCAGGCCCATGGAGGTGCATTCAGAGGTGGAAAGAGTAAAAAACTTTAGAGTAAAAACCCTACCATGTATTTCAGTCTGTGCCTATAACACAGGTCAATTCATTAACTAGCTCATCCACCTGCCTGAAGATTTGTGTGCTTATTAGACTCAGCTGGTTCAGCTTGTTGGGCGTTCATCGTATGTTCGTATGTTCGTATGTTCATGGTAGGCCTTTTTACACTGCTGAATATTCCATGTTTATCACCCTAAATTAGCAGGGCACCTGTATCTTTCACATTGACACAGGTGTCCAATCAACACGGCAATCAACCCGCTTCAGACCCTCACTCTTAATGTCTTTCCTAATGAAAAACATTTGACATATACAGGCTTATACTGCTGGAAATACAATAACCAACGGTTTGGTTGGAGGTTTTCGGAAATATGCGATCCAACTAACTGCTGCTAAATGCTCTCTGCGTTCTTCAGCTTCTATTGTTTTTTTAGAGTTCCTCCAAATCAGCATCACAATGTCTTTGTATTCTTTTCATATATTCACAGTCCCATGTAAGCTTCTACATGCAGTACAGTAGCATGCACATGAACTTCATTTGCTCTTGAATGGTTGCGCAAACACCCAGAAACAACTTCTCAGGTGTCCTGTCATTGTTTTTTTGAAAAACTGAAATAAAAACTTTACAGACAGGTGTCTTTACCACCAGTGCATGGGTCCTTGTACACCTTATTGTACACACAGTGTCACTACACTATGCCTCCTAAACTCAGGAGTGCCCCCACGATTTCGACCCCGGTAAAATAATTCCAGTGTGAAAATGCCTATAGTTATATATGGGGCAGGGATTTTTTGCCAGGATCTCTTTTTTGCCAGGAAGCCAGGATCTCTATTGCATCAAACTTGCCCCTCCTCGGCTGGATGGCTGGGCCTGTCAGCTGCTGATGGATTCATTGTGGTTATGCTGTGAAAGTGTAGAGGTAGGAGGTGGACTTGGAGGAGGAGGAGGAAGATGAAGACAAGGAGAGTTTTTTAGAGAGATGTCATATTAACTTGGACTTTCTTTCTCACGTCCATCCTCTCTCTCTCTCTCTCTCTGCCTCTCTCTCTCTCTCTTTCTCTTTCTCTGTCCCTGTGTGTCTGTCTGTCTGTCTGTCTGTCTGTCTCTCTTTCCAGTTGTATTCAGTTACCTTTGTCTTTGTCTTTCCTTCCCTCTGTCTGTCTTTGTGGTCGGGTTTATCGCTGGTACTGGTCTTTATTATATCTTATCAGGCAAGGCTTCCCAGGTCCAGTAAAAAAAGTGATCAAATGGCACGCTCCAGTCACTATAAAAACACAAAAATGCCCCAGTTTATATGTCTCTGAACTGTGTATGAAATAAAGTTTAATAGCATTTTTCCATTATACCTTGATTTGATAATGGCCCCAAGGATGGTGGCTCAAACTGGTTTTATGGGCTGTTGGATCTTATAACTGTATATTGTGAGTTGTATGTTGTGATGTGTTAGTTGTGGAACGTGACATTCACCATAAAACACTCTTCCTAGTATAGTGGCTATTTCTTGCATAGTACATCACCTAATTTAGTTGAGGGTTTGAGGGATAAGCCCAGATCCTTTTGCATTTCAGACATATCTACACTCCCTTGTACTGAAGAGATACATCACAATCCACACTCTTTTCTGTCTGTAATCCACAGACACACTCTTTAATTTTATGTTGCAAGCTGGTCATGAATTAGTAGAAAGCTGTGTAGTCCACTGTCATCTATTTGTAATGAAAGAAAAGTATTTATTATTTTTCATATGAGGTATATAAATTAAATAATACAGGTTCCACATTACACAAAGTCAATGAAGTCATATATTTTACTTGAGAGTTGCAGAAACATGTAAAACATAAATTTGTATTTTATTTTATTTATTAGGGACCATACAAATGTTTAAATATAAATGTTGCCATTTGATGCATTGTATCACAGTCAGGCTAATTTACATCTGCAGTCCCCTGGCAGGGCACAATTTAAAAAGACATACTATAACAATTTTGAAATGTCTTTCCCATTTGGGATTGCTGTAGCTGGCTACTGCTATTTTTACCAAACGATGAAGTATTGAAGAGACGTTGAATTGGGCATAGAGTGCTCTATATGCTCTATAAGTATGGACTTTGGATGTTTGGATGCACCAATGCTCTTTCTTGAGTTAAACTCATTCATGTATTATTAATGCATACCCACAGATGTTTTCAGTTGCCTTCAAAAAAGCCACCTTTTAGCTGAAAGGGACTGTGGGAAATTTTAAGGACCGATATCTGGAGACCTCAAGAAGTTATCCTTAGCTGCAGGAGGGAGGAGGGAGCCAAGCTGTCTAACAAATAGTACTCTAACATAGTCCCCCACCCAGACACACACACCCACACACACACACCCACACACACACACTGCTGTCGCCAACCCCTTCACCCCTCTTTAACCGAGTCGCTTTGTGAGAAGTGCGTCCTCAGCCTGACCACATCCCCTCCGCTGATCACCAGGCCATGTCGGTCACCAGTGTGTCTGGCGCATGTGTGCCTGGGTGCTCGCCGAAGAGTCGGGCATGAATCACAAGGGCGCGCCGGGGTCAGCCAGACGGCTCCGGTGGGCGCCATGTGATGCGCTCACACTGTTCCTGGGTCAGCCAAAGGCCAGGGGCTCCAGTGACATGGAAGAGAACAGAGAGGCGGAGAACAGGTGGGGGCAGATAAGAGCAGACTGGCAGGGGCAGGTCAGCTGGAGTTCTCTGCTGTCATTGTGCAGGGAGACTTATCCCTCTCTGTCTCTCTGTCTGTCTCCCTCTGTCTCTTTCTGTCTCTGTCTCTCTTTCTCTGCCTGTCTCTCCCTCCCTCTCTCCCTCTCTCTCTTTCTGCCCTACTGTGCCTTTTTTCTGTCTTTCTTCCGTCATCCCCCCGTTTTCTGCCTTTGTATCTGTCCATTTCCCCTTTTGTTCTACATTTTTATTTACCTTACTGTCATTCAGTTAATCTCCTTTATTTCAACATGTATCATTATCTGTGTTTCTCTGTCCCACTCTGTGTTGTTAGATCTTTCTTTGTCTCTCAGAGGGCCTATATTTCCTGCTGTTCTCTGAATCAAAGCTCTCCACACGTGCGTATAAAACACTTTCACCAGCAACACACACACACACACACACACACACACACGCCGGAGGTTGACTCATGGCTTAGTGAAGTTCCCTTTTCAGCTGACCTGTGGTCCTGACTTGACTGACCCAGTGAAAATGACCACTATGGTCTCCTGTGGTCTCTCGGCTGCAGACAATCACATGGTTCAATGTACCATGTAATAATATCCTAACTATCCCCTCTGCTGTGTTCCCTAACCTTGCTCCACGCCCCTCGGCTCAAACAATGATTCCAGCAGGGCTCATTTGTCAAAGGGAAGCTCAAATTTACGGATGTCTCCTTTTTTTGTGCTGACTTGACAGTGTGAGGTGGGCTGAGGTGAGTGAAGGCTCATGGGAATTGTAGGCTGAGGAGATGAAACATTGCCAGAGGGCATCTGAAATGAAACCATCAGTGTTGACCCAGGTGACGCACTTACATGGCTTCAAATTGCTTTTTGTGCTGCTGTGATGAGATGTTTTCAGTTGTGAAAGGTGAACTTCACCCTTCAATTACAATCCACGCCTCTTAGAACAGGGATCGCTATGATGAGAAAAAGGGAAGTGTTAGGAGTTCCCGAAAAGAGGGCTTAAAAGTAGAAAAAGAAGTTTGTTGGCAAGTTCTTGTAATATTTATCAGGTAATTTGATCTTTGCCAATTCGGTTATTAAATTGTGATTACTGATGCATTGGTTACTGATGGTTGTCCAGGAGAGAGAAAACATCAGCATACGTATCATATTTGCACATCGTCAGGCAGAGGGGTAAAGTGTGGCCTGGCGGGGAGCTTTCCTGAAATATGAATGTTTCAGAGGAAAGGCCGGCCATATCCTGCTGTCACTTCTCTGGCTAGGTTGTGACGACAGGTTGGTGTGTGTGCTGTGAGCGGAGTGCGGAGTGCGTTCCCTGATTGAGCCTGTCATAACCTTTTGTTATTCGTCTGCTCGCGTGCTCAGTGGCAGCCCCATCACAACGGATCAGCATCAAAACCCCTCACGCACCCTGACAGCCATTCCAGCACTTCTGTCTTGGACGCACGCACACATGTGCACTGCACACACACACACACACACACACACACACCACACACACACACACACACACACACACACACACACGACACACGCACACACACATACACACGCACACACACACACACACACACACACACACATTCATACAAACACATGCGTGTGTACATTCTCACAGACATCTACACATACACATGTGCACACACACACATGCATGTACACATACACAGACACACACAGACACACATACACACACACATTGGGCTCACAAATGGCCCAATGCTTGCATATTTGTGTCATTGTTATTCTGTAATTTTATTTTAGAATTCCGTATTTATGATATGCAGAAAGTAACACAAGGGAACGCATGAACAAGCAACTGCAATTGTTGAAAGAAAGCTTACTCTTCCTTTTGCACCCACCTACAGAGAGAGAGAAAGACAGACACACACACACACGCGCACACACACACACACACACACACACACACACACACACACACTGACTTCATCACTCTCTCACTGTGGGCCATGCTAAAGTGAGGCCTCTGGGCCTGTGGGCCAGCCTTTGGCACAGCGCCAGCTAATCTTGCTCAAATATTTGATATGAAACGGTCAGTTTGGAGCAGCCGGGCAGCATGCCAGACTAGCTCTCATTACCACCGTCCCAGCGCCCTCAGCCCACAAATCATGGGGCGCCGCAGACGACAACACACAAAGAAAGCCCATTATCTACCATCCAATTGCTCTAACGGCCCAAAGCAAGAAAGGGCAGAGGAGGAGGGGAGAGGAGGAGAGAAGAGAAAGAGGAGAGGAGAGATAGAATTTCTAACACCAATATTTCTTTCTGTGAAGATTGCCATTGATGCCGATGTGTCCTGTATTTAAAATGAAAAGAAAAACACTAATAATTAAAATCCTATAGAGGTTTCAGTTTGAGCCTGAAAAAAAAACCTGCCTATCCTAATTTTAAAACAGTCTTTTCTTGAACCATGACCTCAAAGTACTGGCTGCACTTTTTTACATTTCCATGTACTTCACACACACACACACACACACACACACACACACACACACACACACACACACACACACACACACACACACACACACACAGTTTATATGGGTGTGCTATGAAGTGTCCTTGTCAGCCCTTAGAGCGCTGATGTGCAAAGTGGCCATAACTGACTGTTACAGGCTGCTCTCTGGCATAATCATACCCTTGCTCACATAAACATACACAAAGACACACACACACACACACACATCTTCTGCCCATTACTCTTCGATGTCACACACTCACACACTTGCACGCACGCAGGCATGTATACACACACACACACACACACACACACACACACACACACACACACACACACACACACACACACACACACACACACACACACACACACACAGTCTCACACAGACTTAAATTACGTTCTGTTTAACACACACACTGTACTCCCACACATAGGCAGTGTGTCATTTTCTTCTGCCACTGCTCCTCAATCTTCACCTCATAGAGCCTTTGCCATGTCCAATCAGAGAACAGGAACCACAGCTGGCCATGACATCATCTCTAATCTGCAGACGTTGGCTGGTTTGCTGGCTCCCTTAAACTCTTTTGATACTAGAAATTTCTAACAAAAATCAAGCAAGACAATTGTCACATACCCATTTTCAATCTGTTTTTTCACATACCCATTTTCAATTACTGTTAAAGCTGTTTTAGAGTCAAATTAGGATTTTACCTTGTCTCGGTTGAATAACGACAGTGCAGCCACATTCAAGAACATATGAAAAGTGCTAGACATATTTAAACACCCCATTCTGTGCAAACTTCTGTCTTACAAATGTCTGCCAAAATTGAACAAATTTCCCTAGGGAAAAAGAATGAATTCATGGCAGGGTTTTTACTTTCTGAAGCCTAGATCTAACTCAGGCATTTCTAATGTACCTGGTAATTGTCGATCAGTCTTTAGCATTTAATTTGCAAACACATCATACCTTTGGAAGAAGGCAAGACAAATTTTGCATTAGAACATGTTGGTAATCTCTTTGTCTGGGGACTTACAGAATGTTCTCCTAATGAATCTACATGTGGATACATGTTCCGTTAATCTTGTTATCCCTTTTCTCTAAGATTGAACAATGTAAAACTGTGTGACAGTGTTAAGATAGTCCTATCTATCTCTCTCTCACTCTGCCCCTCTCTCAGCTTACCAGGCTACACACACCAGCTTCAGAAAGTTAAAGACCTGCCGTGTATTTTTCACAAGGCCTATCGATTAATTAAACCAGCTGATTTTAATTTGCATGTTTCAGCCAGATAGATGAGGCTGGGGAAATCATCTGTATTGTGTGCACAACAACAACTAACCAACATAATAGGATGTTTTCCTCTCTGAAGCCAATGTCCTGACTTCTGACACAAATACTTACTCCCTTACTGTCTTTTTTCTTACCTTTTTTCCATCTTTCTCATCTCTCCTCTTTGTCTGTCTAACCACTAAAAACCCCACTGTAGATGCACACGAAATGTGTGGCAGTCTGTGTGAGTGCTTGTGAGAGGCCTTTGAAGGCTACAGCCAGACTGCCACACTGTTCTGATCCTGGATGGGCTCATATTTACCCATCGTCTGAAAGCGCTCAGTCACTGATTGGGTCAGACCAGTATCCGGTGCTATCCTGTCCTTTAAAAAACGTATTTTATCACTTTATTTTGTTTACCCCCTGTTTATTTGTGTGTGTATGTGTATGTGTGTGTGTGTGTGTGTGTGTGTGTGTGTGTGTGTGTGTGTGTGTGTGTATGTGTGTGTGTGTGTGTGTGTTCAGTTACATAAAAGAAAGCAAAAGCATGCAACAGTGGGAGAAAGATTGTGTGAAGCAGGCCACTCCTGGGGGAGTACTGGGCTGGTTTTTAATGTGAATAATTCTGTTTTCATTTAAAACAGCTCTTTTATTAGGCACTGGCCCCATATGCATTATTGATGAGAAGCACTAGTGTTTCTCTGTACAGCTTAGAGGCAGCAATGTGAAGTTAGAAGTCAACTTGAAAGGATCCTTCCTGCAAAACATTCTTCATGCCTTCTGCCATTTCATGCAGTAGCACTGACATAAGAGCTCCAAGCATACAGAGGAGAGATGGGCCCCCAGGCTGCATGTGGACCATGTCCGAAAGAACAAATCACATGAGAAGGAAGGCCGTTTACATGGGGATGTTTTGTAGTCTAATTGCCATAAAAAATCTCTTTAAGGGCCACTATGTATCCTTTTTAAAGTATATTTTCGGACTTTGGATATTTTTTGCCTTTATTTCATAGGACCGTAAAGACCAGACAGGAAATGAGTTGGGAGAGAGATAGGGTTGGTAATGATCCAGGGTCCCCATGGTCACCTGCCCTTTCATGGTACGTGTGCTGTAACCACTACTTCACAGCATCCCCCTGCTATATGTTTTATCCTTTTTCATGTTTGTAAATACTGGTACTCTGTGGTGCTGCTAACTAATGAGATGACAGGGTCCCAGGTGAGGCACTGCAGGATGAGCAGGTTGAGCAGAGGGTGGGTGCTGAGGTGTTGGTTGGAGGAGATGCTAAGCTGTCATAACTCCTGCTGATCCCACTGGATCCTAAGGCTTTCCTGGCTCCCCCATGTGGCCTAAGCTCCTCTACTACTGAGAAACTGGTCAGGAGAGGTGACAGCCTCATGTTAAGGTCATGGCTACTCCTACTTAAGTCCACAGTGTAAAGTCTCACGCTGGTGTGTGTGAGTTTGTGGATGGTTGTATGGTTTTTCGTTTTTGTTTGTTTTTCAGAGTGACTTACATTAGAATGAAAGTCTGTAAGTCGATTTGGGTAAAAGTGGCTGCTATGTGTAATGTAATGTAATGAATGATTGTTTATATTTGTTTATATTTGTGTATATTTATTTACAGGTATATCACATAAAAGAAGTCTGTGCGTAAAGTATACTGTATTTGGCTTTAATTTCCTTTTGACTCCTCCACATTCATCATGTGCTGCACACATTAGGGCTAAAGCACATAGAGACAGAATGCATTCAGGAGTGCAGCAGCACTTTGTCTTCAGCCTGAGATTGTGCAGGAGATGAGGGTCCTCTCTTTTTTTCCCCTTCCCGTAACCAATCACCCTTTGTTCCTACAGTCTCTTATCCAGTCAGAATCCTGCCTCTTTGTGACATCACGAGACGACTCTTTGGGACGTGATGGGAATGTTAGTCAGCTGTTCCCTGAACACAGGCAGGCTGGCAAGGGCTGTGAGAGATTACCACCCACACACACACACAAAAAAACAGAATATACCGCTTGGCCAAAACAAATTATATCAGGTCTGGGAGCTGATAAGTTTGTGTGTGTATGTGTGTGATATGTGGTGCATAGGCGTGTGTGTGTGTGTGTGTGTGTGTGTGTGTGTGTGTGTGTGTGTGTGTGTGTGTGTGTGTGTGTTTGTGTGTGTATGTGTGTGTGCCTCAAACGGATTTATACTTGCATAAAGCTCTCTGATAAAGCCTAACTCACACTGAGAAGCTGATTTGCCTCGACCTTGAGTACCTTCTTCTCACTCACTCCATCTCGCCTTCTCTCTCATAGCCCCCTCCCTGTCACTCTCTCTCTCTCTCTCTCTCTCTCTCTCTCTCTCTCTCTCTATTCCAATGTCTAACTCTCCCCCGGGCAAGAAAGCAAAGGAAGCAAAGGAGTGACAACCCAGGGCAATTAGATAAATACATTAGTCGTTCCATGCACATGCAGAAATGTCACATGCAGATAGATTGGCAGTGAGCCAGCCTGGGAAATTGTCACAGACTTGGAGGGAGCAAAGCAGGATGTGGAGGATGCGAGAGAGAGCCGAGGGAAAGGGCAATGTGTGCAGAGCCGAGATGACAGTATTCCCTTGACTCGGACCAGTGGGAAAATGTGAGCAGCGAAAGGAGCAGCGAGATGATTATTCCGTCTCCGATGCCCATTCCAACCGCTAGATAAACATGTTGTGGCAGGCTTAGTGCTGTGCTATACACAGCCAAATCTTCATCTGTTCCCTTTTACTTGTTGGTGTGTTTGTTTGTTTTTGCCAGCATGTATAAAGGGCAGATGGAACACAGAGATAATGTGGGTGCAAGTGTATTTATTTTTGTGTATGTGTGTGTGAGTGTGTGTTTTTGTGATTTTCTTAAAAAGTGTCAACACATTGGTGTGTGCCTGACTTTAAGGATTTATGATCACCCTTACTGTTTATCATGTGTTTATTTTGCTGTGTGTGTGTGCACGCGCCTGCAGAGTATGTGTATGACCACATGTTTTTGAGTTCATGTATTTTGTGCACGTGCCTCTTTGCAACATATATATGTGTGTGTGTGTGTGTGTGTGTGTGTGTGTGCGTGTGTGTGTGTGTGTGCATAGTGTGTGTTTTTACCCACATGTTTGGGTAGATACACATACTGTACATGCACAATTTATTTCCCTGTGTGTGTCTGTTCACATACAACATTTTTGTGCACGCTGGGGTGTGTTTGAACCGCTGGTTAAGAGCACTCTTGAAGAGCCCTATAAAACAGGGAGTGGGGCCTGGCTGGCCGCGACCCTGCCATCTGCGTCTCTCAGCAGAGTGTCCGCCCTCCACCGCCCCTGTCAGCTGTGATGCGTGTATTTATTGCATGTTTGTTTTGCTCCACGCCCTGGTTTTAGCCATCGTCTTGAAGGTGCTGCTGTGAGCTTGCGTAACGCCTTTCCTCTCCCCACGAGGGAAGCTACCAAGGGCTGGGTTGGGGGATGGCTGGAGGTTTTCTTTAGTGGGTGGGGGGTGATGTGGGGGGCAAATATAGTCCTGTCGTTTGCGTGTCACTGCATTAGCACACTCCAAAGACAGGAGGCCAAATGGCATGAGCATGGCTATTTGTGTGTGTACTTGTGTGTGTGCGTTCATGTGTGTGTGCGTGTGTTGTGAATGTCTGTTGATGTATATGGCCTTCTCATGTGTGTCAGTGTGTCTGGTTTGTGTGTCTGTGTCAGAAGACATCTGCTCTGACAAGCGTTCATCTGATGATGAAGATTACTTCAGCACTCTGTACTTATCTCACAAATGAGGCTCTTAGTGAATGTTTGTGTGCATACTGAGTTGTGTGTGTGTGTATGTGTGTGTGTGTGTGTGTGTGTGTGTGTGTGTGTGTGTGTGTGTGTGTGTGTGTGTGTGTGTGTGTGTGTGTGTGTGTGTGGGTGGGTTTCTGTATGTATGTTTAAAGCATCTATTTTTGTGTCAGTATTTTTCAGCATTCCCTGTCCACTCCAGAGTGTTAATATGGGCTGATTTACGAGCGGGCAGTGCAGCATGGCTGGACTTTATGTGCCTGACCAGTGTGGAGTGCAGCAGTTTGTCAAGTCATCTGACCTGGCCACCATCACACTCAAACAGGCAGAAACTAATGGGGTCACATTACAGCTTTCTCCAACACAACCCCAAAGAGCAAGGTCAAGGAGAAGATGGGAAGCACAATGGGTCAGATGTGGTGAAAAAAAGCACGAGTTTGTGAGCGAGTGTGTGTGTCTGTATGAGATGGAGAGAGAGAGAGAGAGAAAGAGAGTGTGTGTGTGTGTGTTTGTGTGTGTGTGTGTGTGTGTGTGTGTGTGTGTGTGTGTGTAGATCATCTCCATCCCTCACCTCTGCTTTCACAGCAGAAAGGTTTACGGCTAGCTGGGGCCCTGTAAGCTGAGTGGCATGGGACTCAGAAGCCCTGTGGTAATGACATTCTATCTCTCAACAGAAAGACATGCATTTTACACACCCACACACACACACACACACACACACACACACACACACACACACACACACACACACAGTCCCACTATGACCCACACCCATCTCTAGGGACCAGATGGCTCTCCCATAAGCAGGCAGAGACCAGATCACACATACACATATGCACACTCACCAGGTGGGCACCATGCTTTCATAAGCACTTGGACAGCTTGTTCCACATATACGTTCACACAGACACACACAGACCACACACACGCACGCACACACACACACACACACACACACACACACACACACACACACACACACACACACACACACACATACACACACTTACATGTATTTTGTATGCATGCGCACACATTCATACATTCAATGCACAACCACAAACACACACCTATTAGCAGTTTCTGCCTTAAATCCCATGAGGAATCAGAGGAAACGAGTTTCTCTTCTCTTTCTGGAGCTATAACTTAACCACAGCTGTGAATTATGGGCGAGAATGTTATTTAGAGTCTCACTTTATATTGTGAGGTAATTGTAGCCTGGGGCATAATTCAGGTTCTCTGTGTAGTATGGACACCGACATGAGAAATGTTACCATATAGACAGTATGACTGAACCTAAAAAGTGAAAGTAATCGCAATCACAAATTAGGTCAGATTCCCTACCGGTGTGATTGGACACTCTGCCTATGATGACGACAGGGTTGGAGGGCGTCCTGTCCTGCTTGTGCGGGCCAGGATGCATGAGGTCATAGCTGGACGTTGGGCAATCTCCTGGGCTTCGGGCATATGTCCCTCTGCAACCTGCTGCCCTTTACATATTTACAGCTACCAGTGCAGCAAAGCTCCCGCAAGAGTCCCTGAAGCATTACTGCACCACTGCAGACCCCCTCAGCCCTTTCCCTAAGTCCCTGTGGTCTGGTTCCGGGCAGATCCATATGCATTAGCCAGCCCCCTCTCTCACTGCTGAGCCTGACCTAGTGCATGATGCTGACTTCACCACAGGCTTACAGGAGAGTTCTTTTCAAGAGAAGAGCAGAGAGCAAAATTCCTAGTCTTGTTTCTGTGCAGGCATGTTCAACGAAGGCTCCACTTAAAGTAACATTTCACCTTTTACAGGAAATAAGCTCAAAGCTTTTCCAACTGCTTTAGTTAAACAGTTGAGTTTTATCATTTTTTAATCCATTCAGCTGATCTCTGGATCTGGCCATAGGATATACATAAATCCCAAGATCAGCTGAATGGATTTAAAAAAAATGGTAAAACTCAGCTGTTTAGAAGTCTAAATGAGTTTGCCAATACGCTTATTTCCCAAAAATGTGTAATATTCCTTTACATCGAAAGGAGTGTTCTTTAGGAAATTTATCCAGGTTCGATATGATGAACAGATGAACATGAACAAGTGGAACATGTCTGAACTGAGTGGTTGGATCAGTTATGAAAAGCATTCATATTTACTAACATAGTTACTCTTGGCATGACAAATGCGGCCCGCACAGAAAAGCTCTGTGCACAGGGAGTCACTCTGTCAATGTGACATTGTGTGGCTAATATGCGCTATGCATTCATACATGCAGAGAATCCAAGCCTACAGTGTTGTCATGCCTGCAATCTACAGCAACAACAACAAAAGATGGATCTGTCCACTGCTTCGTGTGGGTGGTGAACAGTCTTTCATTTATTTATCTTTTTTTGCTTACATAAAGAATGCACACTACTGGCCTTTATCTGGGGGTCCTGTCTTACAGATTTGTGGCATGGGCTTGTACACACACACAGCCTCTGTGTTCGGGGTGGAGTGTGTGGGTAGGCAAGGGCCACACCAGACAATGAGTGTCTCCCTGTGGGGTCCGATAGCAGCAGCCGCTCCCGGCGGATGAATGCGAAACCCAACACCCTGCACTTCGGTGGCCCACTGGCAGCTACACAAAGACACCTCACCTCCCACAAGATTTATTTAGCCCTCAGAGTCAAAGATTGCACAGGATTCGTTGCCTCGCTGGTGCTAGAATGTGGTTAGAATGAGAAGAGTCAGCTAGCATGTGCTGTGTTGCTCAGTGGTAGTCAGTAAGAGGGAATGAAGATCATGTGAAAGGAAGTATTTCTAGCACTGTCCCGAAACTGTGTCCGAAATGTTTACTCGCTCACTGTTTAGTGTACTATACAGGGTGTGAGTTACATTGTTTTGTTCCTAACATAGTGCAGTATAGAGTAAATAGGTGAACATTTAGGATTCGACCATTGTTTTGTGACTGTGAAGGTGCTAAGCAGACACCTAAACCGACCGAAGAGAATGTATCCATAGGCCTCCTCAATTGAGCCTCCTTTGAGTGTTGTGTTTTTTGTCTATTTGTTTTGTGACCCCCTATGTTAAACAGGCCAAAATCTATGGATAAGAGGACATCCAAGACAGACTGAGATTAATATAGATAGAACAAAATGGCAGAGGTCAAGCTCTAAAGAGGAAAAGAAGAGAAGAGCATATAAGTAAAAGAAAAGACAAAAAGGCTGGGATACAAAAAGAGTGAGGCAAAGGTGGTGAGCAAGGGGCATTTGTGATGCAAATCCTGGTAGGATGTGTTTTAAGAGCTGACCCCCAGCTCTAAGGCTTTAGGATGAGTAATTGAATTAGGTGATCGGAGGAACATTCAGCCCATCCACCAACACCCCCAACCCCACCCACTCCTCCGCTCCTAATATGATTGGCTTGCCAATCAATGTAGGGGTACCTAAAGGGATTCCCCATCCCGCTAAAGGGTTCTGATTTCATCGATGCTTTAAACATGGGAACAGCATTTCCCACTGCTCCCTTCTCCCAGCAGTCCCCAGTAATGCCACCAAGCTGTCGCTGAGGGGGGAACAGCTTGATGCTGGCTGCTTTGTGTGGGGGCTCCATACAGCTGGAACCCTGTGAGATCAGATCAGCACTGGGTTAGGATGTGCAGCAGGGGGGCCTGATACAGACGCACGGTCATCAAAGTAGTGAAATCTCACATAGAAGCTGAAAAGTAGCATGGTAGGACTCAAAGAAGCAGTATTTGAGAATTTGCACTTGGAAGATGCATACATGTGTGCATATGCGTGCAAGATTATCCGAACCCAAGCTTCTCCCTAATGTTCTCCTTATCATGACCAGTTACGGCATGCCCTAACCTGCTTTTCCAGATCCCTGATATCTACTCCATGGCCTCCTGCTTAATGCAATTAAAGATACTCCATTTCTTTTAATCACATTCCTGGATTTGTTGCTGGCCAACATCTGTTATCCAGAGAAGACATGCTGTACATTCTCTTTTCAAAGAGGAGTAAATGGGAGAGGCTTTATTATAGTTTAGGGTGTCCTTGAAATTCTTCAACCTTATATGACTGTAGGTGCCTTATTTGTCCTGCATAGAAAGCACTTTGAATTTTAATTCTGTTGAAAGAGGAAGAGAGATGGCTAGAAAGAGACATCATTATTTTGTGCTATTACTAGTCCTTCCATTCTTCTTAGTATTTGCTGATATTTTTAAAAAGACAGAGAACTTTTTGGCCTTGTAAACTACACTGCATGATGTTGCTCTCGTCTTTACCCCCATACACTTACTACATATTTGAAATATGAAGTTTCATAGTGAAAACAAATTTCCACACAAGGTCAGACGGGCAACTTCCTGCAACTCTCTCTGAGATCAAACTTGTTTTATGGTGCTTGCATTATATAAAATCAGCTCTCTTCTGGCAAGCAATCTCTGGAAACCCTCCACCTGTATACTGAGGTGCATGGGAGAGGATTACAGCAACAGTCAAGGCTAATCCAAAGCCCTTGCCGATAAGACAGCAGGGTAAACATATCAATATTTTGCTCTGTTTGCCTGTAAGGATTTATGGGTCCATTGCTTTAAGAGCAGCATTGTTCTGACATTGAGGCCATTGAGAGATTTGCTTCATACTGTAATCTGAGGAGATGGACATAACCCACATAAACTCTACATTCTCTTACATTCTTCACTTCTCTTCCCTTCCCTTTCTTTCTTTCCTTCTTTCCTTCTTTCTTTCTTTCTTTCTTTCCTTTTTTACTTTTTTACTTTCTTTCTTTCTCTGTTTGTCTCCCTTCACTGATGTCACACATTACACATAACAATGATCAAAGGCACACTTTACTTGATGGGTGAGTTCATAACAGCTGTCATAAACTGCACATAAAGCACGCATGACTGTTTCATGAGACATGACTCAACATTCAAACCAAACCTTTCATGAATGTGGAAGACAGAACGACGACAACTTGTCCAAATAAAAGTACAATAATTGCAAAGCATTTTTTTTGTTCCAAACCTCTTAACTGATCACGACACATCTGAGTCAATGAGACAGTCCAGGGTCAAAGAGTCAGAACATGGTCAAGCAAATAATTGTTGTTTCATAAAAATCTATTTGTTTTATAATAAAACCTTTGCAGATGATTTCTCATCTTTTGCTACTGGAAATGTCCAATCGTTCCAGGTTACAATACGGGTCAGCTAAATATAGGCTTACCTCCCAGTTTTATCCTCAATATACTCAGTAAGGGCCCTCTGTAGTCATGATGGAATTGTAGCATCATGCTCACACTTCATGATTTACTCTAAAGCCTTCTAATTGCTGGAAGAAGAGAGGAACCTGGAGATAGTCTTAGACTCAAAGGGCTTAATGTACTGGTATGATACTGGAATGCAGGAATGAAACTTTGAAACTATCTATAATGCAAGCTATTCATACAAAATGTGAGAAGTAATGAGTTATGATATTAAAGATATTCATCATTAACATTTTGTCTTTGAAGCAACGCAACAATAAATTAAACTTTATTTTTAAAGTTTGTATACATGTCAGAAAGTCTTGAAAAGTCTCATATGGCCACTTTTTTGGAGTACACTCTTTCTGACATTAAAGTAATACATGATTGCAATACTATACTGTACCTACTGTAGGACATTGACCATTTCTCCAGAATATGTCTTGCATGCTTTAACATTTAGAGGCAAAATGGTCCCTCACCCAATGTGACTCGTGGCAGAGTACATTTGGTCTGTGGGAAACACACCCAAGACAAACATGTACTAGATGTGCTTAACTGTGCTGCTCTTTGAAGGGGGATCCTGAAGGCCTTTGGATTGTTCTCCAGTGAATGAGCACACATAGCGTGACCCTCCAAAGTACAGCCGCAGCCCATTTTTACTCAGTCATGAGAGATTCTCAAAGCTGCCCCAGAGCCACAGAGCTCTCTCTTAATAACCAATACATTCCTTCTCAAATAATTACTTCTGCACAGCTGCTATAGCAACAGGAATTAAATTACGCAATGACGTTTGTGGAGCGATAAGCATCTCGGGGGCCTCTGGCCTGCTGTAATGCCATTAGAGATGAAAGGCACAGGGGGCTATTCTGGGGCTTTGTTGTCTTTAGCATGTTCAGGCGAAAAAAAGACAACAGATATGACATCCACATCAGCGTAATGAGGATAGGGGCCCCCTTTGGTGGAATGGAGAGCAGAACTGGCTTTGCTGGTTTCCAATTTGTAGCTAGATGAGAGAAAGAGAGCTTAAGAGAAGGAGAAAGGGTGAAGAGCAGAGAAATAAAGAGACACTCACACTCACAGGAAAGTAAGATGGATATAGAGAAAGACTGGGTCTTGGTGTAATTCTCCATGAAGAGGGATATATCCTCTTTACTCTCCAGATTCCGATACCAACCTGGTGCGCCACTTTTACTTTAAAAATGAGAAGTTGGAAAGGTTTCCTGCTTTTAGCTTGATTAACCACTAATAGGCTTTGATAAACATCCTGAACCTCTGTCCAAATCAAGTAGAGATAGGCTGGACTGTCCAGTATGAATAATAAAGGTACGATGAAAGACCCTGCCCTACATCACATCAACTGACTTCCAGTCCTCTTGCTGCCTGCTCCTGGCCCTTTTTTTCCCCATGGAGGTGTTGAAGCAGGTGGAGGTTGTAATCGATACAGTCCTGAACTGTGGTATGGAAGACTTATGGTATGGAAACAGTTTTCCTTCAAGGGCAATGGTTGCTCTATCAAATATATACAGATAAATACAGCAGAGGTGCTAGTAGCTGTCTGTCTCTCTACATTTGTATATCTATGTGTGCTTGTTTGGAGAGGGGAAAGCTCCAAAGCCCCTGTATTCGCATTTGCAATTAAGCATAATCCTAATTCCTTCTTGGTGTGAATGTGTTTATGTCTAAATATCCCACTGCTCACTTTCCTAATCAAACTCAAATCAGCGAGTAGGAGCTCTCTGACTGGGTGCAGATGGACTTCCCGTGCTGCTGACTGTCTTCCAAACTTAGGCGGGTCCTCCAGGGAAAGTGGCCAGGCGGGGTTCCAGCAACCACTCGCACCCACAGAGTAGCCACCCTCATGGGGTAGGCCCTGGCACGCTCTGGCCTCTCCCATTGGAGCTTTATTGAGAGAAACCTCGGCAGCTGACCGCCTGCGCCCACTTAATGATGCGATCAGGGAGGAATGTATTCCCAAGAAGTTCACTGGTTCTCCCCATCGCACGCAAGCTGCGAGCTGGCCCCTGTGCACTGGCGGCTAGATACCTTCTTCTTCAAGCAATCTTTTTTCTAAACACATCAGTGAGATCTTTCACAGTGAGATCTTTCACAGTGGAAACAGTGAGAACCATAAGCTGGGGAGCTGCATGCATAATCTACAAATGTATTACATTTGGTGACGGTGTGAGTTTGCTTAGCTGTGTCTGGGAACTAAGGCATAGGCCTGGTCATTGTGGCTTTCTGCAGGAGCACCAAACCTCCATACCCTGGCAGGCAGCTTGAGAGGGAGTCATGCTCTCAAAGTTACTCCAGATGCCCATTGACTTTGGAAAGAAAAAAATAGGACATCAAGTTTTTGCTTTCTCTCTCAAATGCTTTCCCTTGCTCACTCTTTCTCCGTGTCTTGCTGGAAAAGCAACACTTAACACTGTTTGCATTCCAGAGGTCTCTGTTGGGTGAGGCCCTGGAACAAAACGTTTAAAAAACTCAACATGAAAAAAGTGAAGAATTCCCCAAACTTTAGACAATTCCATCCCCATCCTTTCATGACATTTCAGAAACTCTTGGTCTGCCATGGCAAATAAAAGTTACCATGCTGTATGGACTGTATACTCTCAGTGACACACTCATCCCCACTGAAATGACCATGGTCAGAGAGTCGGAAATTCCCACATGCATTTGGTCAGTCTGTTTACTGAACAGCCCACATTACTGAGAGGTTGCGACGAGCCTTCAGAAATAGTGTCAATCATGTTCCCCACTGACCATGTCCATAAAAATTCCCTCGGAGCAAACTTTGAGCCCTTCGAACAGCCAATTGCTCCATCACAGAACAATCCAGGACGAAAGGACACAGCTCCCTGTAGTAGGTCATCAGTTTGAGAAGCTGCTGGACATCAGGTATAAATAACATAAGACCACATTAGCCTAGCCTAAACTAAACAGGATTGACCTGTGGCACAAATGCCTCACAGAAGTTACGACAATCCCTGAACTCTTGCCTGCGGGAGATCTTAATCTCATTCAATCAAATGAACAGTAATATTTATCCACAGCAGTCTCACTGCTAATGTAAACATTGTAATAATGATAGCTCACTTCTGAGCATGCTCCGTAATGATAATGATAACAGTTCTACCAGTTACCATTTAGCAAATTTGTACAATTATCCTATTCCAAAGAGAACAAATGAAAACTTGATTCAATCTTGTTCAGATAATTTGTTAAGAAGTATAAACCAACTAGTGGTCCTGGAGATGAGTGTCCAATGTGCTTTACACATAAACTCCTTTGCACGTCTGCTTAAGACTCTGAAAAGTGCAACAACAATGGATATGTATCCAAAGCAATAAAAAACACATACTCCCTCAAACACTTTATGAGTTTGTATGTGTTTTCCTAGGGCTCTGTTCAGTCCTTTGGCCCTAGTATTGTGTCATCAGCTTTAAACGAAGCCCTGTGTCGGTCCTGGAGCTCTTAAGATGTGTGCCCATGCCAGATGCATGTCTGGAAGGTTTGCACACAACCTGTGTGCATGTGTATGATGCTGCTAGTGTTTTTAGTTCTCATTCTTCATCACCAATGTTTGCATTTGCACCCAAGAAAGGGCTGAAACAAGGACAGCTGAAGTCAATATAGCTTTAATTTAACTCATTTAGATTGGTGAAACCATTTGCAGTGGATTCGATTATTAACATTTTGAACATAACATTTCTAGCTTAATTTAGGTAAACACTACAGCCATCATTGAGGCATAGAACTATATATACTTTA
Source organism: Setipinna tenuifilis (assembly GCA_030347295.1). Taxonomy (NCBI): domain Eukaryota; kingdom Metazoa; phylum Chordata; class Actinopteri; order Clupeiformes; family Engraulidae; genus Setipinna; species Setipinna tenuifilis. The sequence continues at coordinate 3,860,510 of CM059276.1, read as the reverse complement.
GGCAGTTAAAGAAACATACCTATAATGTCTACCTGGTGATGTATGTATCCAATTTGTGTCTGTCTGACTTGCAGTCGGTCTGGTAATGCTATAAAAGTTTTCAATTGACAGTGTAAAATTGTCAACTCATGTTTGTGTCTCTAGACTGCTATTAATATTTTTATGTTCCAGTGAATGGATAAGGTTTGGGTTGAGCTGGAATAAGAGAGTTTGTCAAAGTGTATGTTATGACATGATGTGGAAGGTTAATGTTTAATGGGGTCAAATGATTAAATTTTAAACTGATTTATTCTGGGCCACATTATGTATGACAGATGTAGAGGTACAGATTGTCATACCCAACACTAGACTAATGTAATGTTTTTTGTCCCTGATGTGATTTTTTAAACAGTGGTCTCTATGAGATCAGTTATTGGTTACACTGGTTATGTATTGACAAGTATGTAGGGATGTAAGGATGTTAGAAAGTTAATGAAGCCATTGTTGACTTGTTTCCATGGAAAGTAGTAATACTGCCTTGGGCTTTTTTATTGTTCAGAAATGCATATGTGTACACTATGTATTGTCTTCACTGAGTTCCATTGAGTAGATCTGTGCACATTTGTCAGTTTGCAGAGTCATGATATAATGATAGATTTACCTAGAGGGATAAAAAGAGCAAAGCATTGTAGAGATGCACTGCATTTTTGCTCAACCGTGGGGTGGTTACGCATAGATGTACATTGACGACCCCCCCCACACACACACACCTACCCCCACCCTACCACAACTCTCTCTCTCTCTCGCTCTCTCGCCCTCTCCCCTCTCCTTTCCCACTCTCCTTCGTTTTCTCACTCTGCTGTTCTCCTGAGAGTTGAGGAAGATACTGACATGGCTCTTAGCTTGATAAAGGGTCTGTATTGATCCATCCACCTCACTACATATCAATAGCATCTGCCTGTCAGAAAACATAGGGCTGGAATAAACAAAAGAAATGGTGGAGACTTTTGAGTTGGCCATAGATTTTTTCCCTCCACAGATTTCCATGTGAGGTTCAAGCCAGGGTTATTGATATGTCATCTTATGAAGCTGTGAGTTAATGATGCAGTAGCTGTCAGGAGAGAGGAAACCTTGAATCCAAGTGAACTTCATCTTTGTCTCTCTGTCTAGTCCTCCCTTGCCACCACAACCTTTATTTCTCCCTCATATAATCAAACACACACACTCTCTCTGCCCAATCTTCATACCCTCCCCCAACGCCAATTTCCCTTTTGCCTCTCTCTCTCTATCTCTCTTTCTCTCTCTCCCTCCCCCTCTTTCTCTCTTTTCTTGCCTGTAGAAGAGGTCTTAAAGTTGGAACCCTAAGTTTACAACACCTGGAGGAGGGTCATAGGGTAGGGGTCAGAGGTCATGGCTGTTGTTAGTGGTCTTGGACCAAAAGCAAACAATCCTGGGCCATAGCTAGCGAGGGGGCCATGTGCTTTTTCTCAAAGGCTTACAATGTGTTGTCTGACTTTGCAAACCAAAACCCAGAACTAACACAGGATTAGAAAGGGGGGCCTGTAGCCCCAGCTCTTGCCACACCGACCAGCCAGAGACTGAAAATGGAAATGTGGGCAAATGTTAAAACACTGAGCAGTAGCAGTAGTATGAGATTTGTTGTGGGTTGCACTTTATTTTATGGACCCCTGTTGAAGTGTATTCACATAAAAATACAGTGTAACAAAGTGTGTAACAACATGTAACATTGTATACTTTAGGGTTGGGATTAGGGTTAGTGTTGTATGTACAATGCACAGTTATGTACTCAATGTACAAACTTATGTGCAAAAAGTTACATGTTGTTACATGTAGATACACTGTAAAAGGTACCATTAAATGTAAGTCTTACCCTTTTGTGTCTCAGCTTGGATAACTGCTATTGCATGTAACATAGAGCCAATTGGTAATTTTGAGTGGTCCTTGGGTTTATGGTTGAAATAACATCCCTGGGAAAAAAATCTGGGTTTATAGTGTACTCATCAGACATAATAAGATTTTTTAAATGCCTTGCTCGTGATTTATGAGAAACATTGCCTCAAACCAGGGCGAGGCCTAGGTGGTTCATGCATCTACCCCAGCAAAATTCACCTTCAGACGGGTAATGATCCCGGGTCTCTGCTTTGCTGCGGTGGATGTCTCCGTCTCTGTCCTGCATTATGGACGGGGCAGCACAGGGTTATATTACAAAATTACACACACAGAGCTTGAGGGAAATCCAAGCTTCCACTTAAGGAGGTTGTCCTCTACGTGAACCGGAGCAAGAGGAAAACCCCAACTTTTCGTCTTAATTCCTCTGCCCTCCGCGAGCGTCTGCATGGCGTGGCTTTTTGCTATGTGGGAACCAACAAAGCCAAGAGCAACCTTGTTCACATTCCTCTGAAAGGGAATAGAGAGGTCTCTAGTCTCTATGACTATAGAATGTCTCGAAGGTGGCCTTTCTCAGATGCCATTTGTGTTTAGTGCGGCCTCTTTGTCGTGATCGTGTTGCTAGAAGATGCTCCTCGACCTCCCTGCCTGGATGCTCTGGGATGGGAATTGTGTGAAAGAAGGGGACTTGACTTGTCGTAGGTGTGTTAAATGCACAGCCAGCCCTCACATTTGGTCATGGGATGCCAGTGGAGAGTGAGATTTTTCTCACTGGTGCAGCATGAGCTCTCACTGCTCAGGGAGCAAAGTCTGTCCACTATTACTTAAACATTTTGGTCATAGAATTCCCATGTTTTTCTGGCTTTTTTTGGATGGATCATGGGTGTAAGTTAAGGTATGGATGATAGGGATATGTCCATAGCAGTTGCCTGGATTAGCTCAGTTGTTCCTTACCAATTTTTCCAGCCATGGTGCAGATAGTTTTCATACTGCTATGTTTGAGATTTTGACAAATTGTTGTGTCCCCACCCATATTGAGACCAAACCAACACTCTTGGAAGGGAGGATGGGGTATGGGGGTGGCTGTCCCTTTTTCCCTCAGCCAACTCTTAAGCCCACCCCTCTCACTGGCTTCCCTCTGGTATGTCTGTCTGTGTCCTTGTCTTTCTCTCTTCTACATATCCATTTGGAACAGTAATCCTAATACCCACCCACCCACCCACCCAGAGCGTCTGACAATGTATCTGTCTGGTCCCAGTATGCTTTAATACTGTTTATACTGATGTCTACTTTTAGACCACATCCTTCCCAGTCCAATGCACTTTTAATCAAGTCATGTGTGCTGTGATACATGGATGCAGGTTTCAGACTTTTTCATAATGTTCACGTAATGATGAGAAAGATTAGAAAGACACCATGATTGAATTTAACTAATTTTATGAAAATTATTATGCCATTGCATTGTCATGCAGTCATGAACACTACTTTATCTAATCTGCAGTATTATGGAATATGGACACCTCCACTCATATTTAAGTGGAGTTCACCTCCACTCATATTTAAACCTGTGGAAGACATAGTTGAGAGGATGGCCTCTGTGTGTCTCAAGGACATTGGTACAGTGAAGAAGAAGCATAAGCAGCTTAGGAGTTACGGGTTAACTGGTCACAAACTGACCTGTGTCCTCTATTCGAACCCAGTGAGTGACCTCATCTGATCTAACCTCCATGGCCTATATGTCCTTATTTGAACCAACCATGGTAAGGCATAGGTTAGAGTACGAGCAATGAACTCAGTGAAAAAAACAAGTGCCCCATCAGTTTTCCTGCACCATGGCAGACAGGGAGAAGCTTCAGAGGGTAGTAAGGGCAGCACAAGAGATACTTAGAAGAGCTAAGAACATCATCAAGGACAGCTCCCATTCTGGCTCTGAACTTTTTGATCTATTGCCCTCAGGACGGTGCTATAGGTGCATCAAAACAAGGACCAACAGACTTAAGAATTTTTCCCCAAAAGCAATAACCACTTTGAACTCACACATGCACTGACTACACACATGTACTCACCCCACATTCCAATCCCCTGACCCCCACACCTCCTTTCATCCAGCTAGTGTGCAATATTTCACTTGGTATGGTATGGCATATACTGCAATATCTATACTGCAAATGTCATTATACTTATACTGTCAATGTGTATACTCCCATTGTTCTTTTGCACATGACACAAAAGAGTTATGTAGTTGAAGTGTTTCTGCCTAGGTAAACTTAAGGCACATCTCTCTCCTATGTGTTCTCTCTTCCACTGTGCAATATTAATCAATGTGCAATAACTTGCATAATTTAATGTGCAATGTCAGCCTTTATATAGAACCTCTCTTATTGCTACTGCAGAACGGTGGACCTCACCCACCCTCTCTTCTATCTTATCTTGTCTCACACTAATACTTATTTATTTGTATTGTACATTGTAAATATCTCATATACATGTCTGCACTAAAGTGAGTTGCTTTCCATTTTATTGTGCATGTGTATAGTGTAAATTCTATGTATATAGTGACAATAAAAGGCATTCTATTCTATTATGTTCTATTAGAGGTGAAAGTTCCTTAGAGTGCAAAGTTCATGCAAGTTGTACAAGCCTGTTCTGATCTACAAGGAGTTGTTACCCTGCCCTAAAGCCCATATGAAACTGCTGAGCACAGCAAAAGCTGGCAAGATGGGGAGTAGGGGTGATGGGGCTGTTTGATCACCACATTCACTTGCCCTCCCCTCCAGTTGAGGCACTTAGACCCCTCAGAGGTATGGGGGTGCACTGAGCGCTTCACATATCTCCTTCATATATAAGAAGCAGTATGAAACATTGTTTCACTACACTGCTTAATAGCATTATGTTATTTTTAACATTGTTAACATTGGCATGAACATTGTTGTTTTTTCATTGCTGTTTCAGTATGATGTAGCAGTAAATGGAAATATTTGTTAATTCAATTACAGTTGATAAATATTTTACATTTCACACTGCACTCAGCCACCAGCGCAATGAGGTGGTTGAGGTGAGAGATGCACTTACGGATATCCCCATGTCTTTCCCATGGGGAACCAGAGGCAGCATGGCATTGGTAAACAGATAAGAAGGGGCTATTACTGTATTAAATTTTATTGACTTCTTGGAGCTTTGTCCTAAACTATACTTCTATTATTACGGCTTGCTCACTGATGTGTTTCAGAATTGATCCCTAAGCTCCTGCCAGTGCCATCTTGTTTTGAAGTATAGATTTATATATTTTTTGGATTTGTGTGTGTGTGTGTGTGTGTGTGTGTGTGTGTGTGTGTGTGTGTGTGTGTGTGTGTGTGTGTGTGTGTGTGTGTGTGTGTGTGTGTGTGTGTGTGTGTATTTGTGAAATGTTAATGCTCTTGTATTCCACACATTTCCCCAGGGGGTGACACACATACTCCATTTCTGTAATCCCACAGGCTTGATATAAACCTTTTACTGTAAATACATTAATACACTCGCTACAGGTGTATAGCTTGTCATATCACACCACATGTAATGTCACTGTGCCACTCACCCATATGAAGTATGATTCTCAGAGCCCTAATGGACACCTCTCATTTTCATAAATTGTTGGCCTGCATATGAGTTGACATGTTGGCCAGAGCACACACTGACAGCAGTTATCTCGTAAATGGATCTGCCCTGATTATATGCAGGTGCCCTAAAGCCAGTGTTCAGAAAATACATACACAAATAGAGTTTTTTATTCTACCTTTCCACCATTTAGAAAGGGAAAAGTGTGCATGCAGCTTTTACTTAACTGTGGTGATTGGCTGATGAGTGACAGGTCTCAGCTGATGAGTGGGCATGTGGTAGGTAAGTACCACAAAGCTTAATAAATTGTAAATAAATAAATACTTAATTAATGATAATAAAACGAAAAATCGAAATCATAAGACATACCCATTATTTTTGACACTGTTTCCTAAATATGCCAGCAAATATTGACTGTAGCCCTGATGTACTGTAGAAACATGGTCACACAATGCAGGCAACACAATTCATGGTTAAATATGTGAAATACATATTATCATGATTATAAAGTCATAAAACCTAGTTATGTTATTAAACACATATTAAACACAATATTCCATTTCTCCTAATATATCAGCCTAATCCTCTATACTGCATCTTTAGTTACAATCAAAGTTACACATGCAATAAGGAGCTGGACCTCTTCCCAAAAAAAATGTTTTTAGCCAACTGCTCTCTGGGTTACTGTGGGTATTACTAAGGTGTTGCATTGCAATTGTACCATAATATGGTGACAAATGATTAAATATAGAAATGTACAATGAAAATACATGCAACAGTACACTTCCATAATATACTTTCTAATAATGTTTAATCTTACTTTTACACCTGATATTTAGATGTATTATAAATTTCTCTTTATTTATAACCATTCCTGACTGAAACCTTATATACAGTATGTTTTATTCTTTATATCTTTTAGCCTATACATTTACTAAAATTATGTAAATGGAACTTATGGCTTTTAGTGCTAATATCACTAGCTCTGATTAAAGGGGTTTTTAGTGTGCTATTTTTCAGCAGCATCAAATGAGCTACTACCAACCAATGCTAATATGCATCAATGGTGCTTTTCAATAGTACATGTTTTAGTTGTTTCTGCTTAATATTGTATTATGCTACAGTACACTATCAGGCAACTCTTCTAAGGCTCCAGCTTACCTCAATGATTTTTTTTGTTTCCAGTTAGCTGTGACTGCTTGAAAGCAAGTCAAAATTCACACAAAATACCCATCCACCAAGACGTAAACGCATGCATATGGAGAGTAGTGAAACAAAGTAGAAGAGGTATAGGATATTTCACCATGGTCACAGAAAATGTCACTTATTGCTGGTGGACCCATCAATGTATTTCATTTGAACATGTGTTTATGTATTTTCTGTTTTATGTGGAACATTGTTGTGTTGTGCCCCAGAAATTCATTTGCACAACATTGTGCTGAGCACAATTGAATGAGTTCAGAAAGCCATTACATACAACCTGTATTAATACAAACACAAGTTGAATCAAGAATTAGTTCCTGGTTTCTTCCAGAGATATCAATAGATTAAAAAATATCAATCTATGATATGATTATAAATGATGTAATCTTCCTAATCTTTTTCATTATGTGTTTGTTAATAAAATGTTGACTTGTCTGTTGACTAGCCTTTGCATGCAAAATTTGTTGTTTTACAGGATTTCCATTTTGTTTCTCTTAGAAAATTTCCTGAGTAGTCAGTGAGGAACAAGAGATAACTGATGAGCATTAAATGATTGAAGCTGTCTTTTGGAAAGGAAACTACAAGAGTTGTTTTCTGTTATTGTCAATGAGGCATAACTGTGTCCTATATGAGAGGGCCTTAATAACTGCCAGAATAGTTACTAGATGTTTTGGGGCTTGTTTATTTGGATTTGTGTGTGTGTGCGTGCGTGCATACGTGCGTGCGTGCCTGTCTGTGTTTGTCTGTGTGTCTATGTCTCTGTCTGTTTGTTTGTGTATGTGTGTGTATGCATTTGTCTTTGAGCAAAAGGCAAGCAGACAGGATAATGACTGTCCAACACTGGACTTAGTGCAGCTCAGAAGTCCCATAATGTTATCTGCTGTCTGGCTAAGCTTTGTGCCGGGCGATCAGGCGAGCTGACACATGGTCTGTCTAACGAAGGCTGGGTTTAATATTCTTTTCTTGGAAGACACGCTGAGGGAGGGAGGAAGAGAAGGGCCGGGGAGGAGGCTGGACCGAAAGGGGGGGGTTAGCATCTGTCAAACGCGTTCGTAGGGGATCTAGGTGGAAAGCCAGTTATGATATTGACCTTTGACCCACTGGAGGTAATGATGCTGTTAGGCTGGCACCCTATGTCTCTTCACTAACGCTGATAACAAATTAGAAGCCAGCCTGTCCCTGGAGGGCAGGAAAGGAACTCACACTGAATGCTGCACGCACACAAACACACACACACACACACACACACATACACACGCGTGCACACACTCACACTCTTCTCAGCTCTAAAGCATCTTCGGTGGGAATGTTAGCCTAACTGAAAAGATTGGAGTCAGAGACAAAGGAATTATACATTTTCTTTATGTAGTCTGTGTGGTGTACATATAAATACAGTTAGTGTATGTAATGTGTGTGTGTCTGAGTAAATGTATGTGTGAGTGGGGGGTAAGTTGGTGTGAGTGTGTATGTTTGTGTGTGTGTGTGGGGTGTGTGTGTGTGTGTGTGTGTGTGTGTGTGTGTGTGTGTGTGTGTGTGTGTTTAAGCCTTTTCCTGTAAATGAGTAGTTTTACAGACAGACCCAAACCTGTTAAGCAATAGCAATCCAGTGAAGGCCTGCTGGCTACTCGGTTACAGCACCACATATGCTTTAAGCTACATGAGCACAGTCATTCCATTACTCTGTCCAATACAGTATCTCAAAGGCCTGAGCTAGTAACCTCTCACCATGAGTTTTCTCATTCAAACTCTGGATCGAATTCCTAGAAATGTCAGGCAGGCTGAAGGCAGTCAAGGAGCGTGCTTCACCATGCACTTCAGACGAGAAATGGATTGATGGGAGTGGGGGCTCAGAAATCAATGCAGTATTTGCATCCTCATGTCTCAGCTCAGTCTCAGCTCACTTTGTCCTCAAGGCCCAAGTGCAACCATTTTTTTCCCTCCAGTGGACGACCTAATTTGACATAGGTCCCTGAAGAAATCTCATGCTGGATTGGCCTGTCAGTGCTCCAGGCAGCTGTAAAAGACTGGTGAGTTTCCCAGAGAAACAATGAAGCACAATGAACAACACAACAGCTTTTTTTCTCCTGTGCATCCCCCTCCATACTGGTCTGTACTGGAGACATTTAGGGGGTATGTTGCTTAGTGTGGGAAAGGTTTAGCATGTGAGTGGGTTACTCCATTTTCTTTGCAAATGTCTGAGTATGGCTGCCAGGAACAACAGTGCCATTCTGTTGATTCTGTGTGCTTGCGTGCGTGCGTGTGTGCATGTGTGTTTAGGCTGTGTGTGCATACATTTTTGTCAGGGTGCATTCCTTTTTTGTACCCACAAAGGCACAGGGTAAACTGATACAACTGTATTCCTTGCAGAAATGAAGAGAGCTAAAGTAAAAGAGGAAAGAGGGATAGAGAGGAATGGCACTTATGGAATCATAAGATAAGTCTAAGACAGATAGAGAGCTAGCATGAGATGATTGAGGGAGAGAGGGAAAAAGCACAAAGAAGTAAGAAATATGAGAGAGAGAGAAAGAGGGGTACACAAAGACAAAGAGAGAGAACGAGTGAAAGAGAGAGAGAGAGGGGGGGGTACACAAAGACAGAGAGAGAGAGGGAGAGGGAGGGAGGGAGAGGTGAGGTAGCACAGCAATGAAAATTAATGTTCCAGAAGAAGACATTGGGAGCGGGGAATGAAATCCTGCGCCTCAGCACATCTCATGGCTCATTGTGTGTGTAAAGAGGGCTCCAGCCCTCCCCACAGCCACTGACCCCTCCACAGGGGGGTCAAAAGGCCACCAAACTCTTAGCGTCTGACCCTCCCAACAGCCAGAAAGCAACTTTTTATTGGAGTCTCGCTCAACGATAGCCCTTCCTGCTTGCGGACAGCCGAAGCAGCGTGCTGATGCTAAACATTCTCCCAGACACAGTTGCTAGGCTAGGGTGGAGTTAAGGTGGGGTGGTTGGCACAAAGACAAGAGAGGAAGTAGAGAGGAGGGAAAAAGGAGAAAGAATAACATGGAGACCTATACGTTGTAATTGGAGTGTCAGCGCGGGCAGTAGAGCCTGAAGAGAGAGGGAAGAAAAACATACACACGCGCAGACAAACACACACACACACACACACACACTCACACAGAACCACAAATTTAAAATGGGAGTATCTTTGCAAGCTGGCGGATCATTTCTCCTCTCAGCAGCACAGAGGCCCACATGGCCTGATTGGTCAT
>CM059276.1:3843105-3848105 GCA_030347295.1 Setipinna tenuifilis | reverse complement strand
TTGGTGATAAACGAGCCAGCAGAGACCTCTATTTTAGCGGCCGAGGAAGACAGATTAGTGCCGGGCCAGCCAGGTGAATGGCTCCTGATTGACATCTGCTGCGCGCAGTGGCCACTCTCCCGCTTTTGCTCTCCTCTTTTCTTTTCTCCTCTTCCCCACAGCATCTCTGTCTTCTCCCTCTGTCTCCTCCCTCCCTCCAAGTTTCCCCACTCCCTCTCGGTTAAACCTTTAACCCTCAGGCACGCCGGCTCTCAGCCCTCCTCTCTGGACCCCTTTGTGTCCAGTCGGGACTCGTCCCTACACTGCATCAAGGCCACTTCACTCTAGTGACTCCTAGACACCGCCTGTCCCCCCATCTCAGCATGAGAGGCCCCAAAGGGCCCCGTGCTCTTGTCCCCCCGTGTCCCCATGTCTCCTGTCTCTGGCCATTGTTGGGCCCCAGACATCAATCCCGGTCCTGAGACACGTCATGGGAAGGTCAGGGGTGTAGGTCAGTGGCTCACACTGGGAGCATAAATCCTGGGCCATAGCAAACAATGGGGCTCCTCCATCTGCGTGTAAATAATGACACCATTGTTGGGGAGAGAATTGTGCCCTGTGCCGCCGCGATAAGCCAGATATAGTCATAGCACCGGGGCGTAATGGCCCCTACCCAGGGAGGCATCACCCTTTATCTGTGTCATGCCTCCCCCCACCCCTACCCCTCCACCTGCCCCCCACCACCTCTGACCACACTCTTCAACCCAGACTTACCCCCCACCCCCAGCCCCAGCCCCACCCCCCAATCCTTCTCACCACCATTTCCAATCTTTCTGCTTAATTATTAACTGCAAAGCCTGGCTGTTCCTCTTAATACGGCCTTTCCCATCCTCTCTCTACTCATCTCACTAGCCCTCAATCCACCCCCCCCCCCCCAACTGTGCCCTCTACGCCACCCCAATCCCTCTTCATACTTTCATCATCCTTTTGTCATTTTCTCCTCACATTATCTTTTGTGCTCGCTCATTTCCATAATTCCCCTCTGCTCTGGCCACGTACGGTCTTCTTGGTTCATCCTGCCACGATCACCATTTAATTAATTTGTGTGTGGCATTCGTGCTGTTGACAATCAATTAGAGGGATTCTAATGGCCTTTGTGGCCCTCAGAGCACAGGACAGCCCAGTGGAATATGTGTGTGTGTGTGGTTTTGCCTGTGTGTGTGTGTGTGTACGTCTACGTGTGCGTGTGTGTGTGCGCGTGTGCATGTGTGTGTCTGCGAGCTGGCTTTAGCGAGCAGCTTTGTGTACAAATGCCTTAAAATACACATCTAATCCGCATAATTCTCATCGCGCCAGGGCCTGTCAAACCTTTTTCTGTGATGAGCAGATGTCACAATGTATGATGACCTGCCGGAATCTATTACAGTAATGCAACTTTTTTTGCCCCTGTGCTGGAGAGAGACATGATGAGCTGTTTGGACTGTGACGGTGAGGGTGATGGTCTTTGCCATTTTTTGGTTGACAGATGTCAGCTGTGATACTGCAGATTTTAGCAGCTGGCTGCATACATCAACACTGCTATGTTGCGTTGGTGTACAGACATGGTTAATGGATATGAACATGGAAGTAGAGGTAAGCTCTGCAGAGACTGATCATTTCTCATATGCAATGAGAGGTTGAAGCGATTCAAGTCATTATTATAGCCATAAAGACAGACGTGTGCATATATTCTAGGCCTGGTTCTCATGGACCAGAGGTAGATTTAATAGATAGATACATAGATACATAACTCCTATCACTCTGGCCAGCATTTGTCCTCCTGCTTGATTGCCTTGCCACCTTCTTGCCATTTTTTTTACCTAATTTGCTCTTTTTCCCCCTCTTTCTCTTTCGCTTCTCTTCTTCTACAGCTCTGTCTGTTCATTATTCATCCTCATCTTTACATTTCCCATCCACAAACCTCTCCTCCCCTTACTCCTTTGTTCTCACTCACCCTCTCTCTTCCTCTCTCCCTCTCTCTCACTGTCTCTCTCTCTTTTTCTCTTTTTCTTTCTCTTTCTCTCCCCTCTCTCTCCTGACGTGTGTCACTCATTCGTGAGAGCGCAGGCTTCCAGACACTCGTGCATCTGGCAAATGTCACACTGAGAGATGTCACTTTTGCATAATTGTCATTTGTGTGGGCTGCCTGTCCTCCTCTCTTCTGAGGGAGCAGACCTTTTGATGGGGATGAAGATAAGGGGAAGCACGTTGGGTGAGGTGAGGTGGGGTGGGGCAGTGTAGGAGTAGGGGCGCCCAGGGTTAAAGAGAGGGCCACGGTGAAGAAAGGGAGGAGGAATGGGAGACAGGCACCAGCCGTCAGGCGAGGAGGGGCGAGAGACCCTGCTGATCTCTCATTCTCCAGAGAGCCATGCTGAAAAGGGATGAGAGGAGGCAGAAAGGGAGCAAAGGAAGGAGGAGGACGAGAGATGAGATGAGAGAGGGGGGTTGAGGCTAGAAAGTGGAGCCCTTGTGTAACTGATTTATGTTTTATTCCATCATGTGCTCAAGATGTGATGCACTGAGACGAGCTGATATGCTTTATTTCAGCAGACGTTGGTAGTTGAATTAGGGAAATAGGGAGCGCCTTGTACAGGAGTGTGTGTGTGTGTGTGTGTGTGTGTGTGTGCGTGCGTGCGTGTGTGTGCGTGTGTGTGTCTGTGTGTGTGTCTGTGTGTATAAGAATGTTTGTTCTTTGTGTGTGTGTGTGTGTGTGTGTGTGTGTGTGAGAGAGAGAGAGAGAGAGAGAGAGAATGTCTGTTCTGTGTGTGTGTGTGTGTGTGTGTGTGTGTGTGTGTGTGTGTGTGACTGTGTGTCTGCGTCTGTGTCTGTGTGTTTGTCATTTGTGTATGTAAGCATTCCTGTGTGAGAAGTGTATGGCTGTCACCAAACGACCAGCCATTAGATTTGCACCAGGGGGTCTGCCCCCCTACTTGCCCATGGCCCGGCACACTGGGGTAACTTCATCCACACAAAGCCCTCCTCACACACATATACTGCCTTTGGACAGTCAGAATTACATGCCTGTCCTGTGTGGTGCTCTCTCTCTCTGTCTCTGTCTCTGTCTCTCTCTCTCTCTCTCTCCTCTCTGCATCCATACACACACACACACACACACACACACACACACACACACACACACACACACACACACACACACACACACACACACACTGAGTCGCCTCAGCCAGGAGGACACAATGTCCCTGAAGAGACCCTGAACCTTTCCCATCTGGAATAGCAAGCAAGCTGGGTTGCAATAAAAAAACTGATACAAATCCCAGAGCATTAAAAGAAAGTGTCTGCTTAAATTTTACTATTTACTCTCTTACTCTCTCTCTCTCTCTCTCTCACTCTCTCTCTCTCTCTCTCTCTCTCTCTCTCTCTCTCTCTCTCTCTCTTTCGTTTACTCTAAGCTTGTAGCTCTGTGTTGTATTTCAGCTTTTGCTTTTTTCAGTCAGCCAGCATCCTTGGCCAGGGGGAATGTAAACGGACATGCAGCAGACGTCTGGCAGGGCTTGTCCTGGGCCATGGAGGCCAGCGAATCACAAAGGCAAAACAGAAATGATTAGTCATTTCAGAGCACAGGAGAGCAGACTTGGGGACTTATGTGGAGATTGGGATTCTGGGAAATTTAATATGGTTTCTCTGTGTGTGTTTGTACTCAAATCTGATTGACTCCTGACATCAGATTAGTGTTGGTTGCTGGGACAATCCGTCAATCTTACACTCATCAAGGACCAATGAACATGTGGGGTAACCCATGCTCTGGTCTACTGCATGGCTCATTCGTGTGTGTGTGTGTGTGTGTGTGTGTGTGTCTTTGAAAGAGAAAGAGAGAAGAGTTTGTGTAATGTATATGTGGTGTGTGAGTGTGCATGTGGGTGAGTGTATGCTGAATTGTCTGACCATAATAACTGAACTTGGTTGCTGTTTCAATGCCTACTTAGACTTGTGTTTTGATGACTGTAGGCTTGTTGCAGTAATATGTGACAGTCTTGAGTATGTCCATAGGCTGTGTGTGCAAATAGTGGAACGGGAAAAGGAAATACATGAATCAGAATAACACTGAGCAATGCTCTGTATCAGCTGTCATTGGCAGCATTCACATCTTATAGAGCTAATGGCATCCTCATCCATAACTTGCACTTTCTTTTGCACAATTTGTCAGGCTTGTATGGCATAGCTGGCTCCCACAGTATTTGGCTACTGTGATTTTTGTTGTTTGACGGTTTATATGCCTGCCTATGTACACATTTAAGTCTTGTTTTCAGAACTTTTCATATTCTCATTTGTTGGATGTTGCTGGTTTAGTGTAGGTGTTGCTGTTTTAGTGTTGTGTACAGTATGTTTAGCTTTAGGTTATACTATTACTGTTACTGTGTGTGTGGGCATGTGTAGGTGGTTATGTACTGTATGTCTTTGTGTGTCACTGAGGATACAGTCAATGGGTGTTAATCTAATGGCCATGTGTGTTCTGTCATATTTTCCAAACGTGCATGAAGTAGTTTCAGTGTGTGCAAGAGGGCTGCTTTGCACATGTTCCACAGTACCGTTGTGGTTTGGCTGTTCTGTGTATGCATATATGTGTGCAATTTGAATAGGTCTCTGACACAGAGGAGTGTGTGTGTGTGTGTGTGTGTGTGTGTGTGTGTGTATGTGAGAGTGTGTGTGTGACAGAGGAGATAGGGATGGGGTGTATTATTTGAGAGAGAATGGCTTTTGCGTGTGTGTTGTGTTGTGTGATGTGATAGGATGGATCAGCTGAGAGAGTGATGCGAGTGCCTGTGTGTGTGTGTGTGTGTGTGTGTGTGTGTGTGTGTTTGGTCCAACAAGACTGTGCCAGCTTGCCTGTCCTCTCCAGCCTCTGCCAGCCTGCCAATGCTCTGATGAATACCACATCACAACTCCTTTAGCACAAAGACCAACTTAAAAGAGCTTGGAATAAGTGTGACTTTCACACAGTCAAACAAACAGACACAATC